>WTXL01000083.1:0-136516 GCA_022376525.1 Russula vinacea
GTCCCTCGTGAGAGGAATAGGCCAGCGGATGTTCCCGATTCGGCAGGGAGACTGCGAAAAGGAAGTGGAACGAGAAATCACCAGCGGACAAGATAAGGAACTCGGAATCCTCCGGTCTGATTTTGTTCAACAAGTTGAAGATTTGTCCCGAGAACGCTCTCGATCGTAAGTTACGTTCACCACAGCCTCAGTGCATGGCCCATATAATAACACGACGCAGTTCTAGGAGCCTCCATATTGATAATTTCGCAGAGAACGACGACGTCAACCCTGTTCGACCGAGGCCGCGCGTTCCTCATCGGACAGTTTACTCTATCGAGGGCCGTAAACAATCACAGCCAAATCCAGAGATCGTATATCACGTTCACCCATTACGGCTACAAGCCGAGCACCTCCAGCTCGATCCATCTTTCGTCCCAACACCCATCCTGAACCAACAAGTTTCTCCATCATTTTGCGTTTCCTCTCATACCACCATAAAGTGAGTGTAATAAACTTGTATATTCGGGTGCTCATCGTCGTTGCTCAGATACACGCATCTTCTGGAAGGAGATCGTATTCTTTTGGGCCTCGTCGATTGTCAGGGAAACGTCATAATCTATCTTGATAAGATAAGCCACATAGACGCTGCCATCAAGAATAAATCGCATGCAAAGTTTTTCCATCAGGAAAAGATCGGTCAATCGTGTCTCCTTGCCTTCGATGAATCAAAGCGCATATTGGTTTTGTACGCATCCGCCAGAGTATGTTCATGCTTTTCTAGATTTTTATTTCAAGTTACTAATCAAAGTTCCCAGATGCAACTCCATATATTTGTATTTGATGAAGAGCTCAAATCCTTGAGGGGACTGGGGACCGTAATAGACCTCCTTCCATTCTATGACACCGGGGTATCCATAGTCCACGCATGTTTCATTCACGGAAGAGAAGAGATACTATTTGTGGACTCGAGCGCTCAGGCGAGAATTTTCTCGTTGATTACACTCCGGCCCAAGTATATTCTTCGTTTGTTCACGCATACCTTTCTGACGCCCATTCTAGACCCGCCTCACTACAGCTGTCACAGATACCGCGCGCTATTTACTCATCCCCGGATGGGTCATGTGTGCTCGCGGTTCAAGAAGAGGACGGAGTATCTACGCTGACTGCGTATCATTGGTCCACGTTTGCGTCGACAAATGGGATTTATATCACACTCCCTAATTTCCCTGTCGACCTCAATGCGGCGCTTTTGACGTCCATCGTCGATCGGAACAATATCCACCTTATCGGCCTTGACCTGGAGTCGCGGTCATGTCGATCTGTTATCCTCGGGATTACCCGTAAGGCTACTGAGTTTACATTCCAAGAACGGCGGTCCAAGGCGCCATCTGGCAATAGGATACAGACTGTTCACAATTGTCTGATAGACTGCCACGCCGATGTCTGGGCACTTTTTCCGGTTGTGCCGGCGGTGAAACGTCGTACGATAATGTCTTCCGGCGAGAGGCAACAGAAAAACCTAGTTTTCGTCACTGATGTCGACGGGCGGCCCTTTTCATCTTATTTTTCAGATCTGATTCATGCCTTCGAAAGGGCTTCACACAAACCAACTGGTGACGAACTCAGTGGTATATCTGTTTCCGCATGCACCTTCTCTTTTTTCGCACAACAGTTCCTCTCTAGCCCAGATGGGGCGGTCTCACGTTTTTGGGCCGGAGAATGGTTGGCGGACTTGCTATGCCTAATCCCCATCCATATTTCGATTACCCATGGAAACAGATTTATTCCATTGAAGGACGGCGTTGTTTCTGCGCAACTAGAGAAGTCGTTGCTGAGAGCTGAAGTCAACGAAATTGTTGATAGTTTGTCGCTTGGATGGTATGAGTCGATTTTCCAGTCTTACTGGGCATCCAAGGTAAAATTTTCTAATTTTCTAGAACGGTATTCCCTATGTCTGACGCCATTTTAAGCCTGTAAAGGTTGTTTCGTCGATGGGAGACCAATCGGTTGGGAAAAGCTCCACTCTCAATCATCTTGTGGACACATCTTTTGGGAACCGTGTGATGCAAACTACTGGTTAGTTTCTGAGTCGCTATCGTTTGAAATTGTGAAACCAACCAAACTTAGAGGGTATATGGATGTCGGTTTCTCCTACTGACGACGCGCTCATTGTGGCCCTGGAAATTGAGGGTGAGTTCAACGCAACGCCCTTTATCGGAATCTGCTAAGATCGTATGGAAAAACAATAGGAGTAGACAATGTCGAGCGTTCGAATCAGGAAGACATGCTTCTCGTTCTCTTCAATACTGCGATTTCTAATCTTGTAAGAAACCCGCGTCACTTTGTGATTGTTGCAACTTAATTTATGCTTCCTGGAGGTTCTGTTTCATAATTACTTTGCCCTGAGCAGAGATATTACTGGCCTGTTCCGACCCTTCCAGTCAAGTTCATCTGTGTTGGATCCGACATCTAACCCATCGCTCTTCCAGTCTACACTTGTAGTCATCATCAAGGTGAGCGAGTGACGTGCTGGGTACTACAATGGTACATGTCTTCTTTCAGGATGTCATCGACTCGGACCAGGCTGCAGTGACGAGGGAGTATGCACTTTAACCCATACTAAATCTACCCTTTATTAACGATATCTAGATTCTCGCTCAAATTCCAGAAGATAGTTCAGGACGAGCAGGATGCCAACTTCATCACTCGTCTTCATGCGGGAAAACTGCAGATTATCCCGTGGCCCGCTATCGAATCAAAAGAGTTTTACGAGGTTTTTCCCGTACTTAAAATGAAGATTGACCAACAGTCGACCTCGCATCACACCGCTGGCGAATTCTTGCACACGCTAAAGACGTTGATGGCCAAATTGAAGGTCTGTCCGCCAGCTTTTCATCTGGGTGAGTTATTGATCAGATGTGTCCTCCCACTAGGCAAACGATTGGGGAGATATATCACGTACGTTCCTTTAATTTGACATTTATTCTTGCCTTGAGGCCAGGTTGTAGAAACTATGGCTGGACATCGCGCGAAATCACTCCTAGCGATCTTGTTTAATGCTTTGGAGTCGGGATTCTCGGTCTTTTCGGATCGCGAACATCTGAAGGTATAGTCATGATCGAGGTCATCATGCATCAAACTGAGGACCACAGAACTTCGATACGGACCTAGTGATAGAAGCGGAGGATACAGAGGCCCAGTTTTTGCTGGCAGGGCCAGATGCTCCTGTTGTAGATCGTGAATTTTGTCTCGTGGCTCTCCGCGAGTCCTGGGACCAGATAAATTCTAGGCAACACGTCGGCGACTCTAAATGGATATCGGATCTTGCGCAGTATTTGACACACCTCGTCGATCTGCGTGCAGCACACGTCGATAAGTGGCTGAAGTCGAATATGCGACGGTTCCGGGCCGGGAATGCCATCGAAAAGCTGTACCGAACATATTACAGTGCTGTCATAGATCTACAAGCCAGTGTCCGACTTTGCAACTCGCAGTGTGGTACCTGCAACCTTTTCTGCATACAGAGCCATTTGCACGAAGGCAACCACGATTGCCTGACGAGTCATAAATGCATTCACAATTGTACCTTTTGCGAAAGGGATTTTCTGGCCGCCAAAGCTTGTGGTCAAACGTAGGTACAATAAACTCTCACCCTCCTTTTCCTAACATTATGCGAACCTTCTTTAGCGCAGGCCATTCAGGAAATCATCTGTGGGGCCTTTAGTTTTCACGATGGTACATGTTGTTCACGCCGACATGCTGCGCCAGATGCCGTGTGGGTTCCCATTTCTGTGGAAAGCTTTGCGCGTTGTCCGGAAAGCAAGGATGTATGAACGATTGCGTCAAGGTAGCGGCGTCGACCTAGCCTTATGTACGCTGCTTACCCTCTCTTCGATAGGCAGACGCACACGACGGAGAGCACGTTTGTTCTGCTCCGGCCCATATGTGTGGTCAAGTGTGTTGACAATTTAAAACTGAATCGTGGGCATAAACTAAAGCGCTTTCTTAGCCGTGCGATTTGATTGGCTTGAAGCCGCCGAACGAAAAATCGTTTACGTGTTCCGGGACTTGTCGCGTTCCTATGTGAGTCATATCACACCTCGCGCAGAGAACCCTGTGATAGCTCCGCTTAGAAGTGAAAGACACATGATACACGCCTGTGAACATAGACTTTGTCCGATGTCTTGTCAGTTATGCAAGCGATTATGCAGCGGGGGCCACTTACATGGCTTGGTCTCCGGCCAAAGTCACCTTTGCGGGTTTGTTTGCTATTTCTGTTTCAGAGACGTCATTTAGTTCAGCATTCCAGACAAGAACACTCTTGTAGTGCCCTGTGTTCTTCCCCGGGCATATGCCAAATAGACACCCAGCCCATCGAGGCGACGTTCACCGGCAGGGATGAAACTTTCCAATACACGAAGGTAATGCATTTATTTGTTGAGGTCGTGGAGTAATATCCTTATCATACATCCAGTATACGCAGGGTATGTTCCCCGTGGCTCTGCGTTACGTCCCTAAGAGTACGTTTATCCAGTTGCGAAGCGTCTCCACTGCGTCAAGACAATAGAGCACGGAGAGGTTGAGCACCCGGGTTCTCACATTCATACCAAGGAAAAGCAGCCCTTCCACCACTGCGAGAGTCGGTAAGCTAGCAAGACTTCGATTTTTTTTGGCGCTTATCAACTCTAGGTGTGAGACATGCGGTTATATTTGCACTCTGCCTTTGGGTTCGATCATAGCACCTGACATTTTAACTGTGGCTGAATTTAGTTTAGGGCATTCTCAGCAGGAGCATGAGACGCGACATGGGGTCATGACACGTCCTCGGTGGGCTATCGACGGACCTGGCACCGACCTTGAGTCGGAAGGACGCAAATTCCCATCAAATGACGACAGTGCTCCCATGCTTTGCAGTTTGGTGTGCACATCGATGGGGCGACATGCTCACATTGACTACTGTCGTGGTAACCCGTGCGGTAATCTTGAGACACAGCATATTGATGAAAGGATGGTCCCAAACCCCGACGAGCCGAAAGATTGGATTACACATAGTCTTCACTGGCGCAGAATGGGTTAGCTCGTCACATGAACGTGCTATTATGATCTTGCTCATGCACCGATCAGGTTTCAAAGGTGATGGGGACTGAACTCGGTATTGCCTGGATTCAACCAACCTTTTTGTGCAGATCCATATCCTCGTGAAGAACAAGCGAATTTTGCGAAGTGGTACGTGATCTTATACCGAGTTCGCTATGGTTCGTCTTACATGCCGCGATAGCATGGCGATGTGCCCAGGTAGCGATATTCCCGTATTCATCGTTGACTTCGTGGCTGTCGTTGAGATGTGATTCTTTAAGGCCCCGAACACATTGCGGAAGTAGGAGGAGCCAACGCTCAACCATCTCTCTGCACTCAACCGCTGTTTCACGCACCGATCGATGTTGCAAATATGCCAGTTGGTCCCGGATACGTGTCTAACGACGGTCACCACTTCAACTGTAAAATTCCCATAGGTATGCATTGGGAAACGCATTGTTTATTTGAGACCTCTTAAACATTCTTAGCTGTCCTTATATAAGTTTGGACTTTTCTGGAGACATTGATCCAACAAGCAAACTCATTTCTTGTTTGACTCAGCAACCAAGAGAGTGCAATGGTACCAGGCAAGAGCTTATGTCGAGGTATTGTCGGACAGCATTCCACGTGTTTTCCGTCAAGAGAATCATAATCCCAGGACGTTGATACGCGTGAAGTAACCTTGTGCACCATTAGAACCTCGTCAGAGTACAGTGTTGTTGCAGCGGGGGGACAAACGCCAAAAATGACCCCGGAACAAGGTGACCCGAAACATCAGGCACACTGCAGTTGACCGCGGACTTCCGTTCCAAGACCCTTCTTTAACAAACGAAGTGCGCCAGCATGCATCCGAAAACATGGCAGACGATGCTGAGGGCAAAATCTTGTGTGTTAGTGTGGCTTCAAAAAAATCGATTGATCCTGCTAGGACCGCGGCAAGAGGAAGAAGAGAAGAGCGGAATGCGGAATTCTGCGCTGCATTGCTATACTGCACGTGACTTCGCGGACTTGTTCCGCCCATTCCCTTGAGTGGCCCAACAACCGCTCTAGGCCCAAAGGCATGTCTTCGGTGACACCGGTGACTTCTTTCATCCTTTATTATTCTTATCCAAATCGTGATCTTCCAACTGTCATCCGCACCAAGATCTGCACAACCCGGCCCGGTCCTACCAAATGAGGCAACGGAAAGCCCAACTCAATTCTCTTTCTTCAAGTCAGTTTGACTGTAATTTGCAGCCTACAGGTTGGAGAGGATCACCTGTTGGATGCGGAGCGCGCAGAACTCCTGCCGCCGCTGCGGAGCAACACGCGCATTTGACTGCGGAGCGTGTGTATATCTTTCGAGAAGAAATGCGTAATTATGCGTTCGAGTCATGGATAAAAGTCGCGCCGTTTCCCCGTGTTGTGTCCAACGTGTACAGCAGAGCGAGGTAAAAACCTCCCAGAATCAATTGGGAGTTCCGCGTCAATTATCCATCGCAGCGTCGCTGTGAGTGATTTTTGAATAACAGGCTAGCGCAGTGTGTGTGTGTGTGTTTGTTGTTGAAGGGTTTACGCGGAATCTGCACCATGCAGAAGCAATGCGAAGCGTGAATCGAGGAATCGTTCTCTTGCGGTGTTGTAGGCGAGTACTAGTGAGTGGGCACAGTTTCCGATAAAATTTCCGTGATTGGGTGTAGATCTCACGGGCGCTTGACAGGTGCGTTGATCTAGTTGCTTTGACAGAGCGGTCCGAATTGAATTGCCGCAGCGGGAGGTAGTTCCCGCGACCCAGCAACTATTCTGCGGATGTTACTGTAGATGGGTTGGCGACCACGGTTGTTAGCGCCTCATTTTTTGTATCCACCCTTATCCACAGTCATCATCATTTCATGCGAAATCATTCGCGGCGTCAGGCTACAGCAAGGGCTACAGCCGCTCGGTGCTGCCGTGGCGATCGATCACGAACTACAGGGTAAATGAGCAGCCGAAGCTCGCGCCGCTAGGCGAAGAACAGGCTAGAAAGCCATATGCTCTTCCTCGAGCATTCCGTGTGTCTTCAAGGGATAGGCTCGAGCTGCCAGAGCAGGGCGTGTGATGTGATGATGATGAGTGGAGTGAGAGCGGGAAGGAAGGGCGTGCCGTCCGGGCCGCATACAATGAGGAGCGGAAACCAGATCGCGAGGCGGACAATAGGGGTATTCAAGATTGGCGTTTCGGTCGTTTCGAGGGGCCGTTTCGATGGCCGTTTCAATTTTTTTTTTGTACATGCGAAACGACCTTTCAATTTTGATCGCGTCGTTTCTGCAAGCGTTTCTGCATGGTTTGTACTGTTCGTTTAACGGAATTTCAAGCTCCGCTCTATGACAGACGCGTCTACTGCACCGACATGGTATCTATCCCCTTTGCAATCCTCTGCCTCATACACAACCACATCCACACATCACTCAAAGCCCACCTCATTTTCTGCTTCCCTGTGGACTCCTTCATGCATGTGTGCAGCATGCCTCAGTGTACGATCATGGTATGGTGCGACATAGAAGGCACGCAAACCATTACACATGCTGCGCTCGCCTCTCTGGGACAAGTGGAGGGAAAACCTGGGAGCAGTTTGCTTGTCGCTATCGAGAGTGTGTATGGTGTGCATGGCACAGTTGTTCTGCTCTGTGTGATGCTCAATTCCATGCATGAGGTCTTCCCTGCTGGAAATGCACATTCAGTCATCAATGAGGTTGGTGTTCTGTGCTGAACCGAGGAACGAGTGTAGGTGCAGAACTGCGTCTTTGAGTGAGTGGAGTGGAGAGGGCGGCATGTGATGCATCCTTTCTTTCGTGCCCCCCCCTACATCCGCATCACTTTTCAGGTGGTTCAAATAACCCCTTCACTTTCTAATCACCCACCCACCACGCCCAAGATTCAGATCGATATCATATTCCAACTCCGGATCGATGATGAGATGCGCAAGCCCAATGGTCAACTCATCTTGGGAGGGCCTGCCCACCTGGCCTGGCCGTCGCGAGCTCTCCTCGTATGCTCTCCCCTCATCTCGATTGAGAAGCACTTCGTGCTTCCGCCCACTTGCTGCAGGATGATCAATGATACCCTGTCATTCCCGAGTACATACTAGTCACAGGCTGTAGTACTTTTCCAAATAATACATTGTCTGCATGCTGGTTGTCAGTCCGGAAATCCAGCGTGCCAACACCACTAACCGGAGTACGATACGTGACCCGCAAAGACGCACGGAACGGGGTTATATGGGGGTGGCCTAACGTCAGGCGGGTGCTCCTTCAAGTTCGGTTTAGATCCCGCTGACATGCCGTCGCTTGCCGCCCTTGCTCGTTTCAAGAATTCCACGAAACGGTTTTGAATTTATCTCATCAAAAAACGAACGAAACGGCCATCGAAACGGCCTCTCGAAACGACCGAAACACCAATCTTGAATACCCCTAATGTCCGGTGCGTTGCGGACGGTGTGCAGGCGAATACCTGATGCAAATTTATTTATTTAGTAAGTTTGAAGTGGCGGCGGCGGACGATGGAGCTGCCGTCAGAGAGGCATAGTAAGTACTGCCACAGTACGGTGCTTGCTGCGCTACGCCGCTACATAATCCCTCCGGCGGACTTCTGTGAAGCTTGTGATCATTCGTAGGATGAAACAACATCAAGCGCCGCTTTATGTGACTTCGTGATAGAAAAGCCCTGAACCGACGGACCACCCCACGCCCTATATTATCACGCACTGGCATATTAGGGGTGGCGTCGTGGTGTGGTGACAAGTGGGGCGCTCAGCGTGTAGACCTGCTGGTAGTCTTGCACGTCTCGCCGTGTACTTATATGCCCTTGCAATCACACCACTACGCCAACTAATTGCTGCTTCCTTCTCCCTTGAAACGCTTACCTTGATAATGGCCTTGACATTATTCCAGCCCGACATGATGTTCGACTTCGACGCTCCGGCGTCTCTGCCCATCACTCCAACAGCAGCCCAACAACTCTCTGGGACTTCCGTCAACCATTAGACCCAAAGTCGTGGTCTTCTGGGGCGACTTCGGTGATATTCCTTTCTTGTTCTTTTGCAAGTCGCGGACATTCGACTGATTCTTCATAATCATTATCAGCACGGTCCGAAGTCCTCGCTGAGGGAGGAAATGGAAAGCCAAACCGATTCTCTTTCTTCGAGACAGTTTGCTGCCATGTTGCAGCGCCAGTTCGACGAAGAAGATCGCTTGTTGGCTGCGGAGCGTGCAGAGCTCGCTGCTGCGGGGCAACAACGCGCGTTTGACTGCGGAGTGTGCATGGACACCCTTCCAGAAGACTCGATTGCGCGCATCGAGCCTTGCGGACACCCGTTCTGTAGGGAATGTGTTCGAGGTTCATCGTGTCGCAGATAGAGGCTCGCCGTTTCCCCGTGTTGTGTCCAACGTGTTCGGCAGAGCGAAGCAAGAACCGCCCGGAATCAATTGGGAGTTACGTGTCAATTATCCGTTACTCTGGGTGATCCTGAACTGGCAGGCTGATGCGGCTCTGTGTGTTGTCGTAGAGGTTACGCGGAATCTGATGCTCGACGTTGGCACCACGCAGGAGCAATACGACACGTGGATCGAGATGGAAATGACAGAGTTTCTCATTCTCTTGCAGTGCCGCGGGTGAGTAAGCACAGTTCTTGATGGAATTCCCGTGGCGTCTAGATCTCATAGGTGCCTGACAGGTGCAACCAATCTAGCTACTTTGACAGAGAGGAGTTCAACGAGGCTCGGAACTTGCGATGCCCCCTTGACGGTGTACCTATGTCTGGTGCAAGGCATGCCAGCAGGAGATCACTCCTAACGGGCCGGAGCATTCATGTGACGGCTCTTCGGAACTGAAGCACCTGGTCCAGGAGCAGGGCTGGAAGTTCTGCCCAAGTAAGTTCACGTACATTTTCTTGTCATCGTTGGGCGTAATGGATGACGTCTATGCCAGCGTGCAACACGCCCTGCGAAAAGATTTCCGGGTGCAACTTTATATCTGTGAGTCGGACATGACAAGACTGAAAGATTGAGCTGAACCTTTATATTTCCTATGTCACAGTGCATTTCTCCCGGATGCAACTCGTGCGTAACATTTGAAACGTTCCTCCGAAGCGTAGGAATATCTGACACAGAGAGCTCGCCTTCAGGCATTTTTGCTACAAGTGTAGCGAATTGATCGTCAGATCTGCTGTCCCTACTGCCATTGCAGGAGGGAAGAGTGAACATTACAAAAGATGCACTGTGACGTGAACATACGGTCTCTGCACAAATCCCTTAGCAGTAAATTGGGATTCTGAATGTTGATTGGTGATCGATGGCTTCCCGTGTATCTTCTCCCATCCAACTTTGTACCGCGTGGCCGTTTGTTAAGCTGGTAACAATATATCATAGCAAATGGTTCGGATGTGTAGGATATTGAAGTGAATATCGCTGGCTACTCCGACCGAATCTTGAGATCTAATGAGACGATAATAAGACGCTTTAAGTTCATGGACTTTGGACATACCGCAATTGTCCCTAAGCCGGAAAGAATTTGAGGTCCGAGCTCGACTTCGGAAAGTGGGGTGACATCATGAGTCCGCTTCTCGCACTCCGAACAATTCGAATGATAGGTGGGGTTGGTGCCTCCATCTACTGCTACCCCGCATATATTCTCGGTTGAGTTAACAGACGTTGGGCCGCTTGGGCGGGTTAGGGTGATCATGACTTGCTGGTGCCCCATGTCTTCAAGTTTTGCTTGGTATTCAGGGCACAAATTGTGATGGCGTACATTTCATTTCCCGTTATTACGGTAGTATACAGTGTTGTATGAAGGTCATGGGGATGAGGCCTGTGAGGTTACAAGTGGCGGCCTGACATAAATTGTGAAATTAGATAATCGTGGGAATTTGTTTTACTGCGGGCACGAGGCGCGGCATGCAAGTTCGATTGCCTCGTTGACAGCCCCTGAGATACGCCCACCCTGATCAGATATCCCTGTATGCATCTGATAGTGCTACTTTGCACAGAAGCATCAATCAACGTGGGAACAGCGAAAGAAACAGAACTTCTTCGATTTTATCGCCGCGATCGGGACGGGGACTGGTTCTGGAATATACTTATCTGGAAACACTGGAATTATGAAAGGTGCCACACTAGCGCCAGACGCGCAGTAGATGTGAAAGAGGGCGGCGTGATCATCCCACTGGCAGGTGCATATATACCCCTCTTATTGCCTTCCAATCTCTAGGACAACGTTTCATCACTCATCTCATTCTTGACGACAACGTCATGTCGACAACACCATCAACTGACAGTGGTGGGCGCTCCTTCCAATGATCAATCTAAATACTGTGCCTGACCTACTCGGTATAGATCCATTGTCAAATCCACCCATCGACCCTCCTGATACTTCTGAAATTGTAAGTTGCAACATCTTCACCTGGTTTGGATCTGAGTCTCAGTTACTATCCATCTTAGTATAGGACTATGTCAGGGGCATCTATCGATGGGGGCGCAGACTCCGAGCAATTCATGTCGTTTCCTGGGACACCTACTACCGAAGGCGATGCTTTCTTCTCCAAGGGCGAGTCGGTTTCCGATTATCTGGTCTCCTAATTGCTCATTTCTGCAACCGTCCCCAGACACGGATCCTGCCCCCGCATCAGCGAGCGTAGACCCATCCACCAGGCCCTCTACACCCCGAGATACAGCGAATGGTGAGGAAGGTTACCGCGAGCTTCTCTAACGAGACTCATATATCCTATGCCAGTTGCGCGTTCTACGCCTCCATCCTCCTCAGCCAAAGAGCGTAGTCGCCCGAAACCACCACCACCCCCCGATGATTACTCCTGTCCCGTCCAAGGAATGTATCGTCTTCTCGATCTGATCACGGAACTAGGGAGTAGCGGCCTCGGTAATTGTCTCTTCTTATGCTATCAGTTTTCACGTACTCATGGAATTATTAGTGATAAGATTGTCATTGCACAACAAACCCTTCAGGCATTTATCAACACGCTCTCTCCAGGCGCTTATGCGTCCATCACAAAGGTCAACTTCAAGAAGCTGGATAAATGCTCTCTTAAGCCATTGGGGTATATGGATCGAAAGAGGAAATCGTGAGGTTCCTCCGTGAGGTACATGCCGTGGATGACAAAACGTACGTGTAGCTATCTAAAATCTAATTATTGTAAGCTAATTTATTTGAGAAAAGGGCAGAAATATTGCTTACGCCACAGAACGCCTTCAATGCTACGGGTGCTGAGCCCATTCTGAGATCAGGACTATACGTTGTGCGCTCATTTGTTTCTACGGCCGAAGAACAAGCCTATGTCGTGTACTGGCCTGAAGATACAACATGGGATGACCAGGCAATCTCTACCGTCCAGCGCAATCGAGTTACGTTTATGCGGTATGTGTGACTATTCCCTTCTTGTTCGTCTCAATTTGACCGGACGCGTGTAGGTACCTCACTAAACTATGCGATCAGATCGTCTGCCTACTCTCATCAGAGCATTCAAAGGCAATTGTGTGGGGCGACGAAGATGGCGACGACGCGTCGACTGATTCAGATAACGATGACTCGGGCCGGCTTTACGACTTTGTTGTTGCAAAAACAAACGATCAGGAGGAGAACGTCGTCGCCAAACCAGGATTCAAGGTACTTTTTTCATACTGCTTTCCTTCCATTGATCACAAGTTTTCTCTCGTCGGAAGATGGACTCCCCGCTTCTCGTCCATCAACGACCTCCGCCCAGAATTCACGTCGACCATCAGGACTTATCTCCGAGGCTTCTATATGGAGAAATTATGCAAGGCTTCATGACGGCCAAGTTTAAAAAGGCGGAGACGTTGGTTGACAGTTTTGTTCACCGCGATCTGAGTATTTCGCAGATGCGCCTTCTTCTGTAAGCACCTCCGAGTCTTGGGCTTCTAAGCTATCATCTTGATGGAATCGCGTTTCAGTGGAGATGATGTTGTGCTATGTCTCTCCGAGAAAATCGATGATAAATCCCTAGAGACTTTGATGAAACTAGGCCCCAGTGACCGGTTTCCAAAAGAGTTTGCAACGTGGGAGCGACACAGGAAAGAAATAACGCAACGCTTCCAAGGGACTCGTACTGAACGACAGAAGGAGATGCATACAATGCTCGAGCGAAATTTTGAAGATACAAAGGTCAACATACAGGAGGGCGTGATCATCGAGGTGCTAAAGGCGTTCCCGTGAGCGGTATCTGTTCAGGGCGCTCCCTTAGTGAGCTCAACTATTGATACAGGTCCGTTCGGCGTGAGGCTGTTCTGCCCGAGTCGAGCGCCTTCCAGTCTGCCATGCCCAAAGTAGCGGCCGATTATGCAACACGTAAAACATATCTATTCTTTATGTGCCTCTATGTTGACACGGCATTTAGACCCACTCCACGACCTCTTTCGCATTTATCCGAAAATGGATCAAACCTTCCGGGGTAACATACGCGCCGCCGGTCTTGAAAAGGGGATAAAGGGCACAGAATTCCAAATCAAAAAGGAGCGCATCCTTATTCTCTATCATCTCCTTGAGAACACCGATGGTCTAAATAGTGGCCAGATCCCGAGCTTGGCGGACGCCGTACTTACTCGCCGGGATAAACAAGCCGTCTTGGGACTTCTCAAAGTCGCCATGAAGGAGGACAAAGGTAGTACCAGTGGTGGCATCATTGGTACCGCCAAGGATGTTGCCTATGCCACCAAAGAACGTGTCAAGAGCACTCTAGGGATAAGCAAAAGTCCCGAGACATCGAGAGAGGAGGCGATATGGAGAGAGGCCAATAATTTTGCCTCGTCGGTATCCGACTCGCGTTTTCTCCAACAGCTCAGCTCAGCTCCCGTCGATGAATACTTACATGATGCTGTTGCTGAGACCGAGGAAGCTGCCTATGTTTATCTCAAGAAACTGATCAAGTCTCTTGTGGATGGAATTGGCCAGCAGATTTTCTCGATTCAGAAGGCAGAGTGCGACAAGCAAATAGAACGAGAAATCAACAGCGAACAGGATAAGGAACTCGAAATCCTCCGATCTGAATTAGTTAATCAAGTTGAGGATTTGTCCCGAGAACGTTCTCGATCGTACGTTCGCCACGACTTCGGGTAATGGCCTATTGCATAACGCAACGCAGTCCTAGGAGCCTCCACATCGACAAATTTGGAGCGAAGAAGGAGAACTACTATTCTCCAGGTCTGTTAATCTACCCTGATCAACCGAAAGCGTACCTCAACAGCTTGACAGTATCTTACTCTATCAAGGGCAGGCAAGAATCCCAGCAAAATCAAGAGATCGAATATCACGTTCACACATTGCGCTTGCGAACCGAGCAAAAACACAATCTCCAGCTCGATCCATCTTTCGTTCCGACACCAATCCTAAATGAGCGACTTTCTCAGTCATTTCGAGTTTCCTCTGATACCATCGTGAAGTGCGTGTGTAATCAACTTGTATTTTTCAGGTTCTTATCGTCGCTACTCAGATACGCCCATCTTCTAGAAGGAGATCGAATTCTTGTGGGCCTTGTCGATGCACAGGGAAACGTTATAATCTTTCTTGATAAGCTGAGCCGTATAGACACCGCCATCAAGAATAAATCGCATGCGAAGTTTTTCCACCAGGATAAGATCGGTCAAACGTGCCTCTTTGCCTTCGACGAATCGAAGCGTATGTTGGCCGTGTACGCATCCGCCAGAGTATGTCCGTTCTTTTCTGGATTATTTCTCCAGTACTAACCATTGTTCCCAGATGCAACTCCATATCTTCGTATTTGATGAGGAGCTTAAGTCCTTGCGGGGACTGGGGACCGCAATAGACCTCCTTCCATTCTACAACACCGGAGTATCTATTGTCCACGCCTGTTTCGTTCACGGAAGCGAAGAAATACTATTTGTGGACTCTAGCGCTCAGCGAGGATTTTCTCTTTGATTACACTGCAGCCCAAGTATTTCAATCCTTCTTGTATTTACACGTGCCTCTCTGACATCGGTTTCCAGACCGGCGTCCCTACAACTGTCACACATACCGCGTGCTATTTACTCGTCTCCGGATGGGTCATGTGTGCTCGCAGTCCAAGAAGAGGACGGACAGTCTACAGTAACGGCGTACCACTGGTCTACATTTGCATCGACCAATGGCATTTCTGTCACGCTCCTGATTTCCCTGTCGACCTCAATGCGGCACTTCTCACGTCTCTTATCGATCGGAACAACATCCACCTTATTGGGCTTGACCTAGAGTCGCGGTCCTGTCGATCCGTTATCCTTGGGATCACCCGTAAAGCCACTGAGTTTAGCTTCCAAGAACGGCGTCTAAGGCGCCATCTGGCCATGGGAATCATACAGTTCACAATTGTCTAATCGACTGCCATGCTGACGTCTGGACTCGTTTCCCTGTTGTGCCGGCGGTGAAACGTCATACGATAACGTCTTCCAGCGAGAGGCAACAGAAGACGCTGGTTTTTGTCTCTAATGGCGACGGGCGCCCTTTTTCTCCTCACTTTTCCGATCTGATTCATACATTCGAAAGAGCATCACGAAAACCAACTGGTGATGAACTCCGGGGTATATCTGTTTCCGCATGCACCTTCCCTTCTTTCGCGCGAGAGTTCCTCTCTAGTCCGGATTGGGCGGTCTCCCGTTTCCGAGCTGGAGAATGGTTGGCGGACTTGCTATGCTTGATCCCCATCCATATTGCGATTACCCATGAAAATAGATTCGTTCCGCTGAAGGACGGCGTTGTCTCTGCGCAACTAGAGAAGTCGTTGCTGGGAGCCGAAGTCAACAAAATTGTGGACAGTTTGTCGCTCGGATGGTATGAGTCGATTTTCCAGTCCTATTGGGCATCGAAGGTGAGATTCCGTTGTCAAATAGCTCAGAACGATGCTTACTGTTTTATCTTCGCCAATTTAAGCCTGTGAAGGTTGTATCGTCGATGGGAGAACAATCTGTTGGGAAAAGCTTTACTCTCAATCATCTCGTGGACACATCTTTTGCGGGAAGTGCGATGCGAACTACAGGTCAGTTTTCCGAGTTGCCATAATTCGAAACTGAGAAGATAACCAAACATCAGAGGGCGTGTGGATGTCGGTTTCTCCAACTGACGACGCGCTCATTGTGGCCCTGGATTTCGAGGGTGAGTTTCACGTGCCGCATCGCAAACTCTCGACATCTGATGATGGACAAACAACAGGCGTCCACAGTCTCGAACGTTCGGCTCAGGAGGATACCTTCTTGTTCTTTTCAATACTGCGATTTCCAATCTTGTGAGAAAAATCGTGTCGCTTTGTCGTTGTCACCACTTAATTAATGCTTCCTGGAGGTTCTTTTCCGTAATAACTTTGCCCTGAGCAGGGATATTACGGGTCTTTTCCAGTCCTTCCAGTCAAGCTCGTCTGTGTTGGATCCGACATCTAACCCGTCACTTTTTCAGTCCACACTTGTAGTCATCATCAAGGTATGAGAGTGACGCGCTGCGTAGCACAACAGCTCACGACTGCTTTTAGGATGTCATCGACTCAGACAAAGCGGAGGTGACGAGGGAGTAAGTTCTTCAAGTCATACCAGATCTACTCTCTGTTTACATCGACAATATCTAGATTCTCACTCAAATTTCAGAAGATAGTTCAGGACGAGCAAGATGCTAATTTCATCACACGTCTTCACGCAGGAAAACTGCAGATTATCCCCTGGCCCGTGATCGAATCAAAAGAGTTCTACAAGCTTTTTTCTGCTCTCAAGAGGAAGCTCGACCAACAGGCGACGTCGCATTACACGGCTGGCGAGTTCTTGCACACTCTGAAGACGTTAATGGCCAAGTTGAAGGTCTGTTCGCGACTTTTCATCGGGTGGGTTACTGAGTGTCTTCCCAACAGGCAAACGATTGGGGAGCTATGTCACGTGCGTTTCCTCGTTCCAACATTTGTTCTCGTCGTGATTCCAGGTTTTAGAAACTATGGCCGCACACCGTGCAAACACTCTCCTTGCGATCCTGTCTAATGCTTTGGAGACGGGATACTCAGAGGTCTATCCGGATCGTGAGCCGTTGAAGGTATAGTCATCAATTGAGGTTATCATGCACCAAACTGAGGACCACAGAACTTCGATACGGACCTAGTGATCGAAGCGGAGGATACAGAGGCCCAATTTTTGCTTGCAGGACCGGATGCTCCAGTTGCGGACCGCGAATCTTGTCTCGGGATTCTCCGCGAGTCCTGGGACCAGATATCTTCTAGGCAACGCGTCGAGGACTCTGAATGGACGACGGATCTTGCGCAGTATTTGACGCACCTCGTCGATCTTCGTGCGGCCCATGTAGATAAGTGGCTGAAGTCGAATGTTCAACGATTCCAAACCGGGAATGCCAGCATTGAAGAGTTGCGCCGAACGTTTGACAGCGCTGTCATAGATCTACGAGCCGGCGTCCAAATTTGCGGGTCGCAATGTGGGACTTGCAACCTTTCTGCATACAGAGTCGTGTGCATGTAGGTGGTCACGACTGCCTGACGAGTCATGAATGCATCCACGACTGTACCTTCTGCGAAAGGGACTTTCTGGCTGTCAAATCTTGTGGTCAAACGTACGTACTATCAAGTCTGTCATTCTCCTTTTACTAACTTGCTGTGAACGTCCTTAGCGCGGGTCATTCTGGAAATCACGTGTAAGACTATTAACCTCTACGATGGAACATGTTGCTCACACTTTCCTGCTGCGGCAGTTGCCGTGTGGACTCTCATTTGTGCGGAGAGCCCTGTGCGTTCTCCGGAAACCAAGGATGCGTGAATGAGTGCGTCAAGGTAATGTCGTTGACCTAGCCTTATGTACGCAGCCTCACGCTTTCATCTTTGTTAGGCGATCGCACACGAAGGCGAGCACGTTTGTTCTGCTCCGGTCCATATGTGCGGTCAAGTGTGTTGACAGTTTAAAACTATATTGCGGGCATCAAATAAAGTGTTTTTCTAGCCATGCGATTTGATTGGGCTGAAGCTTCCGAACGGGAAATCGTTTACATGTTCTGGGACATGTCGCGTTCCTATGTGAGCCATATCACACCTCCCACAGAGAACCTTGTGATAACTCCGCGTAGACACGAAGAACACTTGGTACATGCTTGTGAACATAGACTTTGTCCGGTTTCTTGTCAATTGTGCAAGCGATTATGCAGCGGGGACCACTTACACGGCTTAATCCCCAACCAAAGTCACCTTTGCGGGTCTGTCTTTAATTTCTCTTCTAGAAACGTTATTCATTTCAGCGTTTTAGGCAAGAACACTCTTGTAGTGCCTTGTGTTCTTCCCCGGGAATATGCCAAATAGATACGACCCCGCAGTCGATTGAGGCAACGTTTACTGGCAGGCATGAAACTTTCCAGTATACAAAGGTATGCGTCTCTGTCGAGGTCATGGACTAATATCCTCATCATAAGACTAGTATACGCAAGGTATGTTTCCCGCGGTTCTGTATTACATTCCTTACAGTATGTTGCTTCAGCTGCGAAGCGTCTCCGCTGTGTCAAGACAATCGAGCCTGGAGAGGTTGAGCACCCGGGTCCTCATATTCATAGTAACGAAAAGCAGCCCTTCCACTTTTGCGAGAGCCGGTAAGCTAATAAGACTCCGAGTTCTTCGAGCGCTTATCAGCTCTAGATGCGAAACATGCGGTTATCTGTGCACGCTACCTTTGGGTTTGATGAAAGTTTCTTGCCTTCTACTGCTAGCTGAGTTTAGTTTAGGTCATCCTCAACAGGAGCATGAGACGCGCCATGGTCCATGTCACGCACAAGGTGGGCCATCGACGGACCGGACGGGACCAGCCTCGAGTTGGAAGGACGCAAGTTTCGTCAAATGACGACGGCGCCCCTATGCTTTGTAATCTGGTGTGCACATCGATGGGGAGACATGTCCATATTGACTACTGTCGTGGTGACCCTGCGATAATCCAGAGACACAGCATATCAACGAGAGAATGGTCCCAAACCCCGATGAGCCGAAAGATTGGATCACCACGGTCTTCACTGGCGCAGAATGGGTAAGCTCATTATATGAAGGCCCACTGGATCTTGCTCAATCAATGACCAGGTTTCAAAGGTGATGGGGACGACAACTCGGTATTGCCTGCATTCAACGAATCTATATTTGCAGACCCGTATCCTCGTGAAGACCAAGCGAATTTTGCGAAGTGGTACGAAATCTCATACTGTATTTCTCCATTCTTTATCTTACGCGCTACGATAGCGATGCGATGTGTCCAGGTAACGATATCCTTGAATTTCTAGACTTTGTGGCTGTCGTTGAGACGTGATTCTGCAAGGCCCGAACACACGGTGGAAGTGGGTGGAGCCAACGCTCAGCCGTCTCGCTGTACTCTCGCGCTGTTTCACCCGCCAATCGATGCCGCAAACGCGCCAGCTGGTCTCGGATATGTGTCTAATGACGGTCACCACTTCAGTTGCAAAAATCCCATAGTTATGCAGCAGGCCTTCCATGTGTGAGTAGTTTATTTCATTTCACTAATGCACCAATAACCCAGACGTTCCACAGGATCTTTGTTATCGACAGGTCTGTTGCCCTGCATTTCCTAATTTGTCTTACAAACGCCTCGTCGTCCAGATCTGGGTCAATGTGCCAGCAAGACCGGCAGCCACTTGCCAATTCGGCTGGGATTGACCGCATTACGCCCACAGCAAATGACAGGCTTGGTTCCGTCTTTTCGGCTCTGTACAGCTTCTGGCTGGCCCGGCAGGCTGCCATAGATCGCAACGCCCAGCTGGCGGGGCCAGGAGGGATGCGTATAGTTTGATCTTCTTCAATCATGAACCATCGACATCGATAGAAAACGACTTTGCAAGTTCTCCCGACGAACTGTTGACAGCCGCCTTGCTATACGAAGCCGACGGCGGGACGGACTTCACCCGTGCTCTTGAGAGAACACAGCACATCATGGACTCACACTGGAGCCCCGAAAGGTACAAAAACGTTCTAGGCGAAAGAGTCCGTAAAAATTTACATGATTCATTGCAGAACGCCTGTTGTGATTTTCTTGTCTGACGGTGAGGACAACATCGCGGATGAACCTATCTACGATATCTGCCGCGGAGCCGTACGCCAGGGGTTTGTGTGGTAGAATTTTGATGCTCCGGTAATTGCTGAAGTATAAACGTCAGGAGGGCCCTTTCATTTCACGCTGTCTCTTTTGGGCATGAAGCCACTTCACCTTCACTCCGTAGGATGTCGCAGATTGCCTTGGATGTACAGCAAAACAATGCGCCACAAGATCCAATGCTCCCTGCTACCGCTAACATTCCCTCCTCTTATACGGAGGCTCTGGACACGGTGAGGGGGCAATGTCTCTTTCTACATGCTGTAGGATTTGATTCTGACTTCTACTAGGTCCGCCTGGCAGAGACATTCTTAGGACTCGCCGAATCATTGAGAAAGCCGCGCGGTTTCCTATTTTCATCGTACTAAATCTGCCGTATCACCACGAAAAGAGCTGGGACTATGTTTTATCTCTTCTATATCTCTGCTGTCTGCCTTGTAATACGTAGGACTATGTTCATGTTCACTGATGAATCCTGTATCACCAACAAAAATGACTCGTCGTCGCAGCCACTGAAGAGCAAATATGGGAATAGTTGCCGTTAGCGGGGGCCTTTAGAACTCCGACGAGCTCCCAACTCGCGTCGCGTTTCACCCTTCCTCACTGTAAACGTCGGCAACGACGACAAGACCCCAACTACCACTCTCATAATGTCGGGTCGCCCCCCTGGAAAGCCTGATTTATCAGGCTATAACTATGGAGCCATCTCCTCTCTCGTTTTGACCGCCGACCGTTCTGCGTTACCTCGACGAGACAAGGAGCCCGATGGCGCGCCCACCACCCTTTCCGGGCGTATAGACCCCCGGGAGATGGGCTCACGCGTTCAACGTGCGGCCCCCAAAGATCTTGACAAGAAGAAAAAAAAGGCTGCAGACAAGCAGGACCCCTCTGAACGCACCGCCAAGCGGAAGCAAGAGGCTGCTGGTTTTGGCTATGCCGATATCCTCGAGGCCACCCAAGACGTCGAAGGTCTCACATACCGTCCACGTACCGCGGAAACACGCGAGGTTTACGAGCTTATCCTTTCCACCGTCCATCATGCCCTCGGAGACCAGGCTCAGGATGTCGTGCGCAGTGCGGCCGACACCGTGCTCGAGACGCTGAAAAGCGAGAACATGAAGGACTTCGACAAGAAGAAGGAAGTTGAAGATGTCCTTGGTCCCCTCACTGGCGAGACCTTCTCTCGGCTCATCAATCTCTCGAAAAAAATCACCGACTATGGTGCCGAGGACGAGACCATGGCTGACCCCGACATGGAGCGCAAGGACGCAGAAATTGACGACGAGGTCGGTGTGGCCGTGGTGTTTGATGAAGAGGAGCAAGAAAGCGATGAAGAGGAAGGTTTTGAGATCAAAGACGAGTCAGACGAGGAGGAGGAAGGCGAGGGCGACAAAGATGGCGCTGTGGCTGAAGGCGAAGAGGAAGGGGAAGATGCCTTAGTCATTGGCGGTGCGTCCTCATCTAAGGCTGGTGGAAAGGCCAAAGCAGACAAGGATATCGTTTCCCCTCATTCTGTCGATGCCTTTTGGGTGCAGCGCCTGGTCAGCGACGTCTACTCCGATCCCCAAACCGCCTCCGACAAAACCCTCGCCGTCCTTTCCGTTCTTGGTTCCGAGTCGAACCTTCGCGACTGCGAAAACCAACTCATGGAGCTCTTTGACTACCAGTCCTTCGACGTGATCACCAAGTTTCTGAAGAATCGCGACGTTGTCGTGTGGTGTACAAAGCTCGCGCGTAGCGACGCTAACGAACGTGTCGACGTCGAGGTTGCTATGCGGGAGAAGGGCTGGGCTGGATTCTGCGCGAGCTTGCTGGGGACCGGCAGGCCAAGGCCCATGCGGAGGATGCTATGGATGTCGACGAACAAGCCAAAAGCGCCCAGGTCCCAAGACTGCAACCCTTGCTCCTGGCTCTGTCGTACAGCCCAAGAAGACGGTAGACTTGGAGAGCATGATTTTTAGCCAGGGTGGACACTTGATGTCCAACAAGACGACCAAGCTACCGCAGGGATCATTTAAGCGCGCGAAGAAGGGGTACGAGGAAATTCATGTACCAGCTCCCAAATCGAAGCCCGTCGCGACGGGTGAAGTCGTACCAATTACCGACTTGCCAGAATGGGCGCGGCAGGGTTTCCCTGGTCTTAAAACCCTCAATCGCGTGCAGAGCAAGCTCTATCCAATAGCATTTGGTACCGATGAACCCATTTTGCTTTGTGCTCCAACAGGAGCTGGAAAGGCACGTTTTGTCACGCATTTCTGTCGTTGGATACTTACTCTCTCACAGACAAACGTAGCCATGCTTACTATTCTCAACGAGATTGGCAAGTGGCGTGACGAATCCACCGGTTCCATCGATTTTGATGCTTTCAAGATTGTCTACGTCGCTCCCATGAAAGCTCTCGTACAGGAGATGGTTGGGAACTTTAATTCGCGCCTGGGCCATTTGGTATAAAGGTTGGCGAGCTTACTGGCGACTCGCAAATGACAAAGCAGCAAATTGCCGAGACACAAATTATCGTCACAACACCGGAGAAGTGGGATGTCATTACGCGCAAGAATTCCGACACTTCTTATACGAACCTTGTTCGTCTACTCATCATTGATGAGATCCATCTTCTTCATGATGAGCGTGGCCCCGTCCTCGAGAGCGTTGTCGCGCGGACGATTCGGCGCATGGAGCAAACTTCAGATTACGTTCGTCTTGTTGGCCTTTCGGCTACATTACCAAACTACCAGGACGTCGCCACTTTCCTCCGCGTGGACCAATCCAAGGGACTTTTCTACTTCGACGCATCTTACCGTCCTTGCGCGCTCCAGCAGCAATTTATTGGTGTTACGGAGAAAAAGGCCATCAAGCGGTACCAGGTCATGAATGAAGTCTGCTACGAGAAAGTGCTCGACCAGGCCGGCAAGAACCAGACGCTCGTCTTCGTCCACTCGCGCAAGGAGACGGCAAAAACGGCCAAGTTCATCCGTGATTTGGCCATCGAGAAGGAGACGATTACCCAGTTTGTCAAACCTGACTCCGCTGTACGAGAAATCCTAACGGAAGAAGCGAACAACGTTAAGGACGGTAACTTAAGGGACCTCCTTCCCTTCGGTTTTGCGATACATCATGCAGGGATGAGCCGAGAAGACCGTGGGCTCGTTGAGGAACTCTTTGCGGACGGATCGATTCAAGTACTAGTATGTACTGCGACGCTCGCGTGGGGCGTGAACTTGCCAGCACATGCGGTTATCATCAAGGGGACGCAGATTTACAATCCCGAGAAGGGCCGATGGGTCGAGTTGTCGAGTCAGGACGTGCTACAGATGCTCGGTCGTGCTGGGAGGCCGCAATTCGATACGTATGGCGAGGGTGTGATCATCACGAACCATGCGGAACTGCAATATTATCTGAGCCTGTTGAACCAGCAGCTTCCGATCGAGTCACAGTTTGTGTCCAAGCTTGCGGACAATCTCAATGCAGAGATTGTCTTGGGTACGATCCGCAATCGGGACGAGGCGGTGCAATGGCTCGGGTATACCTATTAGTGCGCCATTTATTCCTATTCCGTTGCAGGGTACTGACATATCACCTCAATAGCTATGTCCGCATGCTAAAGTCGCCAGCGCTATACTACGTCAGCGCGGACTACCAGGAAGATGACCCCAGTCTCATCCAAAAGCGCGCCGATATCGTCCATTCTGCGGCCGTGCTGCTTGAGAAGTGCAACCTCGTGAAATACGAACGTGCTTCTGGCCGCTTCCACAGTACCGAATTAGGTCGGATCGCGTCCCACTACTATGTTACCTACAACTCGATGTCCGTATACAACCAGCACCTGCGGTCGAGCATGTCACAGCTCGAATTGTTTCGCGTGTTTGCGCTCTCGAACGAGTTCAAACTCATTCCAGTGCGCCAAGAGGTTTGTCGTTCGTTTTTGGGGATAGTACGATTGATACTAATAACATCATCAATAATAGGAGAAGCTTGAGCTTGGAAAATTGCTCGAACGTGTGCCCATTCCAGTCAAGGAAAGTGTCGAGGAGCCGGCGGCGAAGATCAACGTCCTACTACAAGCTTATATCTCGCAGCTCAAACTCGAAGGTAATCCAACGTACATGAAATGTCTTATCGATTCTCACTGTCTTTATTACCAGGCTTTGCTCTCGTTGCGGATATGGTATTCGTCCAGCAGTCGGCGGGGCGGTACGGTCTACTTCGTTTCTTTTCCCTTATCTTACATTCTGACACCCGTCGCAGTATCCTCCGAGCGATATACGAGATCTGTCTAAAACGTGGATGGGCTGTTCCCACGCGGGCAGCTCTCGATATGTGCAAGATGGTCGAGAAGCGAATGTCGTATCATGTCCTTTAGGTGCTTATTTTCGTCACATGTATCACATTTACAGGTGGAGCTCGATGACGCCTTTACGGCAATTCAAGGGCGTGCCTCCTGAGATTGTCCGGAAGGCCGAAGGCAAACAATTCGTAAGTTTTGGTCAACCTCCTGTTGGGACTACCGCTTACACTTACACCACCATTTCAGCCCTGGTACCGATACTTCGACTTGGTATGTCTCCCTTCCTAGATAATCCAGCTGTGCTAATGTTACCAAGACACCACCCGAAATCGGCGAATTGTTGGGCATTCCGAATGCGGGACGTCTCGTCCACAGATTGGTTCACAACTTCCCGAAGCTCCAGTAAGTAGTAAATTGTTTTGCCTCAGAGCCGTGCTCATCCCGCTCTAGATTACAAGCTCAAGTTCAACCTATTACTCGCTCGCTTCTGCGAATCGACTTATCAATCATCCCAGACTTCCGCTGGGATGAGAAGATTCACGGAACGGCAGAAACATTCGTGATCATGGTCGAGGACGTCGATGGTGAGATCATACTGTTCAGTGATTCCTTTGTTCTCCGTCAACGATACGCGGAGGACGAGCACAATGTAACCATCACTGTCCCCATGTTTGAACCCGTTCCTCCCAACTACTACATCAGCATCATCGCGGATCGTTGGCTACATGCCGAAACTCGTCTCCCAGTCTCCTTCAAACATCTCATCCTTCCCGAAAAGTTCCCTCAACCGACGGCTCTCCTTGAGCTTCAGCCACTCCCTCTGTCAGCACTCCACAATAAGGAGTTTGAGGCTATCTACTCTTCGAGCATCAGGACGTTTAACAAGATCCAGACTCAGGTCTTCCAAGCACTCTACACATCAGATGAGAACGTCTTCATCGGTGCCCCAACTGGTAGCGGGAAGACGATCTGTGCGGAGTTTGCTCTTTTACGCCTTTGGAGCAAGGCAGAACAACCTCGCGCAGTCTGCATCGAGCCTTTCCAAGAGACGGTCAATCAGCGTGTGGCGGAGTGGAGAACGAAATTTGGACAACTCCAGGGAGGCAAAGAAATTGTAGCACTCACCGGAGAAACAAGTGCGGATCTCCGTTTGCTTGAAAAGGGTGACGTCATTGTTTGCACTCCCTCTCAGGTACGTTGAATGTACGGCCATCTCATCAGGTCCTTCTGACAATGTTACAGTGGGATGTTCTCTCAAGACGATGGCGGCAAAGGAAGAACGTTCAAAATATCGGCCTGCTCATCGCCGACGAAGTGCAGCAAGTTGGCGGTGTGGTCGGGCCTACTTACGAGGTCATCATCTCGCGAACACGGTATGTTTCTGCACAAACAGAGGTGAAAACACGGATCGTTGCGTGTGGGGTGTCACTGGCCAACGCGCGTGATTTGGGAGAGTGGATTGGTGCTTTGTCACATACAATCTTCAACTTCCCGCCGAGGTGAGCTTTCCGTCGAGAGGTCTCTGCCTTTCGTTGCTGACCCTGGCATATTCTAGCGCTCGCCCCCTGGACATGGACATCCATATACAAAGCTTCAGCATCCCTCACTTCCCGTCCCTCATGATTGCGATGTCGAAGCCGGCATATCTAGCCATAGCGGAGTACTCACAAACAAAGCCGGTCATTATTTTCGTCCCCGGGCGCCAGCAATGCCGCTTGACCGCTGAAGACCTTCTCGTCCACTGCAACGCTGACGACGATGACGACCGGTTCCTTAATGCGGAGTTATCTGACATCCAGCCACATCTCGATCACATTAGCGACCGAGGTTTGGCGGAAACTCTGAAGCATGGTATCGGTCTTTATCATGAGGCGCTTAGCAAACAGGATAAGCGTATCGTTGAGCGTCTGTTCCAGTCTGGGGCAATTCAAGTTCTTATCGCATCGAAGGTTTATCGCATTCCTTGTCTCGTATTTTTAGTGCTAACAACGCAACAGGACGCTGCCTGGAGTCTCCCTGTGTCCAGCTATCTTGTCATAATAATGGGCGTTCAATCATACGAGGGCAAGGAACACCGCTATGTTGACTACCCCGTCATGGATGTCTTGCAGATGATGGGACGGGCTTGTCGCCCATTGGAGGACGAGCGTAGCCGTTGCGTGTTGATGACCCAGCAAACGCGTAAGGAGTTCTACAAGAAGTTCCTTGGAGAAGGACTCCCGATCGAGTCCCACCTGCCGACGCACCTTCTTCACGACTACTTCTTGGCTGAAATCGCAGTAAAGACAATCGAAAATAAACAAGACGCAATGGTGATATTCTTCCACTCTTTGCCATTTCCCCCTCGCTCAGCGTATGTGTAGGACATTTTGACGTGGACATACTTCTATCGCCGGATGACACAAAATCCCAATTACTACAATCTACACAATGTTAGCCACCAGCATCTCTCAGACCACCTATCTGAACTTGTCGAGAACACGTTGAACGACCTGGTGAACTCAAAATGCATCTCAATCGGTGAGCCACGGCATCGTGGTGTCACCACTTCTGACCGAATTTTCTCAGAGGACGAAATGGATGTATCGCCCCTCAATCTTGGTATGATAGCAGCATACTACAACATTTCTTGTCAGTCTTTCCTCTAGCATTCTCCTTCCATACTAATATTTACGTTTTAGACGTGACGGTCGAGGTGTACACTCTCTCATTGAAGGAACGGACAAAACTCAAAGGCCTCCTTGAGGTCGTTTCGTCTTCGGCAGAATTCGAGACCATTCCCATCCGTCGGCATGAAGAGAGTCTGCTGCGCCGCATATACGATCGTGTGCCAGTCAAACTTGATCAAGTCAATTTTGAGGCTCCTCACTTCAAGACCTTCCTCCTCCTCCAGGCTCACTTTTCTCGCCTCCAGCTACCTCCAGACCTCGTGGCTGATCAAGCATTGGTACTAGAGAAAGTGATGAACCTTCTCTCCGCCTGTGTCGACGTCATGTCTTCCAACGCTTGGCTGAGCGCACTTGGCGCAATGGACCTCTCCCAGATGTGCATGCAAGCGGTATGGGACAGAGACTCACCATTACGGCAGATTCCGCATTTTGAGCCTGATGTAAGTAGATCGGTATGATACTTAAGGCTCGTAGCGCTGAGACCCTCCGTAGGTCATCAAGCGTTGCAACGATGCGAAAATTAGCTCTGTGTATGACATAATGGAGATGGAAGACGCTCAACGCAATGAACTTCTTCAGATGGACAGTAGGCAAATGTATGTGTCGAATACTTTCTCACGCGCCAGCGTACTGATAGCTCTATGTAGGCGGGATGTCGCGGCGTTTGTGAATTCTTACCCCACGCTCGATGTCACCCACGAGTTTGTCAAGGGAGAGTATACTTCTAGCACACCGATCACACTACAAGTCTCGCTCAGCCGTGACGCGGATGACGAAGAGGATGAGGGTGACATCTCCGTTGTTGCTCCCTACTTCCCTGGAAAGAAGATGGCCAACTGGTGGGTTGTAGTTGGCGAACAGAGCACGCGACAGCTCTTGTCCATCAAACGAGTCACCGTTTCTAAGAGTCTGGGTGTCAAACTCGATTTTACGCTTTCCAAAGGTACACACCTGCTCAAGCTATACGTCATTTGCGACTCGTATGTCGGCGCGGACCACGATATCAACTTGGAACCCCTCGACGTCGCCGAGGGCGAGGATAGTGACAGTGATGAGGACAGTGATGGGACTGACGGAAGCGGCGATGAGATGGAGGTCGAGAAGTAGGTTAGCGCTACATAATCAAAAGCAAGTTTACCCTGTTGTGTTGCATCATCTATCGCTTATTGTGGTATCATTACTGTAAGAAAGAATCTGCTTGATCAATTTCGAAGAGCATACAACGGCGACCATTGCTAGCTTATCCCGGGCCTGACATCCAGATAGCTAGCTGACCTTTGATCTCGCGTCGAGTGTAAACCGCGGGTCTCCTCAGAACGGCCCGTTCCGGGCCGCGTCCGTGTCATCACGAATGCTGCAGGCGCATCGTCTGCTCCCTGCGTCTCGTCATCAATTTCCAGTTTTGTAACACAAGCGCTCGACAACTCGTGCCCGTGATCAATCATATAAATCATCCTCATGTGACACGATAATCTATCGAAGCCTTAACTTCGAGAAAGGTGATTAAGAGAAGAGAAGGCGATGGCGTGTCGCCCCGTGTGAACACTGGCAAGCTGGCAGCCCTTCTTTTCCGTATCTTATAGATCTGTTCCCTTCACTGGTAGGCGCTTCGTGTCCGTGATCAAATGTACCTTATGCAGCAAGGCGATATGATCATCTGGTGAAGCCTCGACTTCGAGAAATGTGATCAAGAGAACGGTAGCCGCGTCATGCCCCGCTTGACGTGTGAACACTGGTGGTGCTTCCTTTTCGTATATATAAATCCGTTCCCCCCACTGGTAAGTACCCTCAACTCCCATCCACCATGGATTTCGACGAGTTATTTGCTCTGCATAGCTTCATACCAGGGTATTACAACATAGAGAATGGAGTATCTGATGGTAAGTTAATAATATCCGAGATCTCAGGTCACTTGCATCCGTTCAGCTTTTGTTGAAATCTTACTACAAGGAGCAGACGAGCGAGTCCCAACCCAGACTGCTACGATGCAAAGGAGCTTGGAAATTGTATGAAATATGTATCTTTCATAAATAATAACCAGCTGATTGTTCTTGCTCCTTCTATACGATACAGCCCCACATCTCGGTGCGCCTGGTACTTATAGTTACTTATGCAGTGGTTGAATGTTCGCCCGTCATTTTAGAGCAATACAATCGACTCCCCAGAGGTTACGCAGAGACTGACCAGCAAAAGGTACAGTCACGGCATCACGAACCTCTGACCACCCCCGTGGACCTGGCCGAAAACGTATACGGCATGTATCGTCTCCTTGACGTGGTCAGTGAATCCGGAAGCAACGGCCATGGTAAGTGGTTTCCGACTCCGAAACCTTGGTCTTAGCTCGCCGGATTACAGTTGACAAGGTCGTCATCGCTCAAGACTCTCTGCAACGTTTTATGAATGCGATATCTCCCGGGGCATACGCGTCCATTACCAAGGTTGATTTCAAGACGCTAGATCGGTTCATGATAAAACCCCTCGGCGTGTACGGATCCAAGCATGAGGTTGTAAAACTTCTACGGTCATTAGGTGCCATCGACGACAACATGTAAGTGCACATACACGTTCTTACTATTTATAATGAGTTGTGCTGTTAGAGCTCGCTTATTGCTCATGTCAACTGAAATCGGAGATTCTCATACGGGGTCGACCCTCTCAACCGGTCTCTACATCGTGAGGGCAAACACGACGGACCTCGCAGATGAACGCTACTATGTAATATATTGGCCCGAAGATACTACTTGGGACGATTCAGCGGCTTCTTCCGTCTGCCGCAACAGGGTTACATTCATGCGGTCAGTAGTATGTACTTATCATTTTCTTTTCACCTTTCATGATGCCAAATAGATCCCTTTCTAAAATATGCGACCAAATCGTTGCGTTATTATCCCCTGAACACTCAACATCTATAATATGGAATGACGCGGAAAGCGATACTGAATCCGTCAATATGGCCACTGGAGAATTTGATAGAATATTCACATTCGAGGTCGCCGAAACGAACGAACAAGAAGAGAACGCAGTTTCGCTCCCTGGTTTTCAGGTGCCTTCCTATCAATCTTGTACAATTCTGCGTCTGATCTATCAAAGATGGATTCACGCCATATTTCGCCCCATGTACCCCCACCTGGCTATCAGGGTGATCCCGCAGCCCTTACTCCTCGCCTTTTACACGGGGAAACTACGCAAGGATTTTTGACTGCGTCTTACGTCCCTCCTCAAACTCGTTCGGAAATCTATAACGAAGTTATGTTTAGCCGTATGTCCCTCAAGCAGTTACTGTAAGCGTTGGCGTCCCGATATTTCTAGATGTATACGCTCACGTTCTTACAGAATGAAAATTCTTTTGTTCTGTCGGAAGAACTTGAAGAGAACGCTGTGAAAACCTTAGTCAACATTGTTATTGAAGACATTTTCCCAAAGCCCTGCGACAAGTGGCGTACTGCGAACCAAGAAATCCGAACCAGGTATAAACAAGAATTAGTAAAGAGGGAAGATATGGCCGTCAAAAGATCGCCAGAGGAGAGTATTCGTTGCGGCGTGCTCTTTATGTGGCTGTTGTGGAGGACGTGATAAAGCTCTTCCCGTATGACTGTTTTTCGACGGTCTCCGGAGAGTGTGTTACTAATGCGCTTGTTTAATGTAGGTCATTGGAACGTGACCGCCTGTCCCCTCATGCGCAGGCCAGCGATGACTTGAGTACCAACCAGGAGGCTTCAGGTAGGGTGTCTGCGTGCGGCTATCTTGTAACTAAGAGTTTTGTTTTTAAGTCTTTATGCGGCTCTCCGATCTTGAGTCAATTTACCCTGACTTTTGGACCATGTATCGAACGCATATACAGAAGGCCAAATTCGACAAAGTACTACAGAGCAACTCGAATTTCGTGTATCGGAAGCTCCGCCTGATCGCTATTCGACATATACTTGACAAACTTCGACCGATTCATCCAGAAATGCGTATCGATCTTATCCAAAGCATTCTTTTTGATGGGAATTTTGGGCGCGCTCAGCAAATACTTACTAAGGTGAAAGACAAGAAATTGTCCAATACTGACACGCAGCGGATCGGCTCTCGTTTTCACGGATCCGTTGGTTCCGAAGACGCTCTGAAAAGGGATATGAAGAACTTGGCGGCCACTGTCCCCGATTCTCAATTTCTGCTTGATATTAAAAACATAGGAGACAGCGAAATGCAAACCGTTATCAAGCAGGTAGATGACCTGGTGTATGAACAACTTGGCTCTTCAATCGACAAAATAGTGAAGACAATGACTCGCGTTGTGTTGGACGTGCAGCAACGGCGATGTGAGAAGTCTATGCAACACGAAGTAGAAAGCCAAGAGAGGAATCTGCTGAGAAATGCGCTGACCGAGTTCATTCGTGACATTAACGCACTGTCCGTTGAATATGGAGACTCGTGAGTATTCCCGTCTTGCTAATATTTAAAATTGACTGTTTATCCTGTAGTGTCGTGTACGTCGATCGCGTTGATGTGGCACGGAGCAAACTGCATGCCTGGTACCAGGGCCAAGGTACATATGAACAATACGTAATTTTGTCATCTCCAAAGACTAACGTCTCTGAGGTTCAGATTACCTGTTCACTGGTCGCCGAGAAGCGGTCCAGGCACCCGAGCTGAGGCTTCGAGTTTACCTTATGGACTTGACGAGCGATGACAAGCACAACATGCAATTGGATCCCACATATATACCGAGGCCCATTACGAACGACCGGCTTTCCTCCACATTTTACTTTCCAGTTGGCATGGATATTGCGTGCGCATCTAGTTTTATCACGCGCTTTGCGCTCAACCTTAGGGCGCATTCGCAGCTTCCATCAGATCCTGGAGACGAAAAGGCTCCTCCTCATTCTGAGAGACAGAGACAGAGTCTCTATCTATCTTGAACGTCTCCCAGAAATGGATATCGCCATACAACAAGGGAGATCAGTCAAATGCCTTAACCGTGAAAAGCTAGGAGAAGGCCCATTGTTCGCCTTTGATGAGATCAAACGAGCATTGGTAGTATGTTCTTCAACGAAGGTATTACACCGGCAGTCCCATTGGCCAAGACGTGCTGACCTGATGTGCCACTCGCGATCAGTTGCAACTCCATTTATTTATTTTTGATGAGAGCTACAAGACGCTTCAGGGCCAGGGAACCGCGATTAATCTCGCCCCGTGGTATAGACAAACAGAAACTTTAATCCTACATGCAGCTTTCGTATGTGGGAATGAAGAAGTCGTCTTGGTGGACTCTAAAGCACAAGCACGCGTCTTTTCCTTTGTCACCCTACAATTTAGGTACTATCTCCTTTCCCCAAACATCTTTCCGAACATTACTTATTGCCGCTTCCAAAGGCCTGCTAGTTTACAACTTCCACATCTTCCCAGCTCTATTTTCTCGTCCCCAGATGGTTCCTGTCTCCTTGTTCTTGACACTCGAGACTCGAAGCCATTCCTTACTGCATATCATTGGGAAACATTTGGATCAACTGCAGGAATTCGCCTGGACGTCCCAGAGTTTTCTCTTCATGGCGCTGTCTTGACGTCTATGGTTGACCGAGGACGCATCTTCCTCATGGGTCTTGACATCAATTCCGGATCTGTGCAGTCTATCGCCATTAAGATTACGAAGAAGCGCACGGAATTCATGTTCAAGGAGAATGGCGACGGAAATGCGTCAAATAATGGGACGCGTCATACCCTGCACAATATTTTGCTAGACTGTCACGCTGAAGTCTGGTCCCGCTTTCCAGTTGTCGCGGCTGTGAAACGCCCCGCATTGTCATCGTCGGGCGAGCAGCATCAGAAGAGCATCACTTTCGTTGCCGAAAATTACTCGCAACCATTCGTTTCTTACTTCTCGGACCTTATTCAGACATTTGAAACGACGACGAGGAAGCCCACAGGCGATGAACTACGTCGCATCAATGTGTCGGCGAAGGACTTTTCGTCATTCCGGGATGAGGTAATCATGAATTCTGACTGGGATGTTTCGCGCTACCGAGTTGGAGAGTGGCTGGTTGACCTTCTCTGCCTTATTCCGATTCATATTGCTGTCTGCCGCGAGAACAGGTTTATTCCGCTGGCAGATGGAGTTCTTTCTTCGGATTTGGAGAGGTCTTTACTCGGGGCTGAGGTCAGCAAGATCGTGGACAAACTATCATTTGGTTGGTATGAGTCGATCTTTCAGTCGTATCTGGCATCAAAGGTACGTCTTTTGGGGAACATACGCTTTATATGTCCAACGCTCATATATCTATGAACAGCCCGTCAAGGTTGTGTCGTCAATGGGTCAGCAATCTGTGGGAAAAGCTTCTCGCTGAATCATTTTCTGGACACGTCGTTCGCGGGGAGTGCCATGAGGACAACAGGTATAGTTGCTAGTTGCTCCCTCTGTGATTATGTGCAATTATGCTGAGGTGAACAGAGGGTGTATGGATGTCTGTAACACCGACAGACGATGAACTCATCGTGGCGCTCGACTTTGAAGGTCTGTTAGATTGACTTAGCCTGTCAAAGTTGATCGTTGATCAAGTACGCAAATTGTAGGCGTCGATAGCGTTGAACGGTCTCTACAAGAGGATACGCTCCTTGTCTTATTCAACGCTGCGATATCGAATCTCGTATGTCAACAACCCTTGAATATGATTCCCTCTCAAAGTCAAATAGGTCCTGTTCCGCAATAACTTCGCGTTCAGTCGGGACATCAGCGGACTTTTTCGATCATTTCAAGCTAGTGCGTCAGTTTTGGATCCGGCTGCCAATCCATCTCTCTTCCGATCTACCCTTGTTATTATAATCAAGGTACAATTTTGGTGGCAACGTAACGGTATCGGGTGCAAATAACATCACTCTTAGGACGTTGTGAGTCAGATAAGAGAGAAATCGTTCGCGAGTAAGGGTCGATAAAATGCATGTATGGCCGACTACTGACCGTAGTGGTACCCAGGTTTTCTCTTAAGTTCCAGGAAATCGTGCGAAGGGAGCAAAAGGCTAATTTCATCTCGCGCCTCCACCGCGGGAAGCTCGAAATCATACCGTGGCCTGTAATCGAATCGAGGGAGTTCTATAATTTGTTCTCCGATCTCAAGAAGCGCCTGGATTTACAGAAAATCTCGCACCCTTCAGCGGGGGAATTTCTTCATACCATCAAAACGCTGATGGCAAAGCTGAAAGTATGTTCCCTGTCTTTCCCTTAGTTCATTGACCTCAAATTTTTACAGGTTAATGATTGGGGCGCGCTCTCTCGTCTGCTATTTCCTCGCGTTCTATTCATTATTCTCACCATCCCTTTTAGAGTCCACAACGGAACATCGTGCCAGAACACTCTCAGCTATCCTCCCAACTGCGCTAGCTACAGGGTATGCCGAGATTGATCCGGATCTTGAGCCTTTGAAGGTTCTGTAACTTATCGGTCGGAATGATCTTAAAATCATCTAACTAGTGCTGACCGTAGAACCTTGACACTGACCTAATCGTTGAGGGTGATGACACCGAAACCCTCTTTGCTCTTTCCGGTCGCGAAAGAGTTCTACCAGCTGATGTAGAGATGCGTCTTTCCACATTGCGGGAATCTTGGGGTACAAGCACGCCACGGCAAACCATGCATGACTCTGAATGGACTTCAAAACTTGCGACACACATCAACGAACTGATAGACCTGCGTGTCAACACGTTCGGCTTTGGTTAGATTCCAACTGGCAGAGGTTCCCATCTGGACATAGTGCCATCGATGACCTGCGCAGGAGATATGACAGCATGGTTATAGAGATGAAAACGAACGCACGACTCTGCAGGGCTCAATGCGCATCGTGCCATCTCCTCTGTGTTCTCAATCGCTTACACGAAAGCGACCACAGCTGTGAAACAACACACACGTGTGTGTATAACTGTAACTTCTGCGAGGGTGATCCCAAGACTTGCGGTATACTGTACGTCCTCAGCGCTCAACTGTTGAGTAATAACTGTAAGCTGAGCAGACCACAGTGCCGGACATCCCGGAGAGCATGTGTAGGTGAAGTCGCTTGATACTGGAAATTTCTCATCAGCGTACAGTTGCGTCGTCAATACCCATTTATGTGGCGAAACTTGCAAGCTCTCTGGAAAGCGAGGTTGTTAGAAGATTGCATGAAAGTGAGCTAAGTTCAGCCAACGCGATTGTTTCTTTAACCGTATGTTCTTCCATATTCTCAGGAGCAGGCCACGTCGACGAGCACATCTGCTCGGCTCTTGTGCACACGTGTGGCGAGGTATGGAATATTAACATCATACTGGCACATTTCTCACTTTCCCTGGATACCACTAGCCCTGTGCTCTCCAAGAAATGAGTTGCCAGGGGGTATGACATATTCTGCCAGGGGGATTGTAGTATTCCCAGGTACGTGCAATCTCATTCCAACTGAAATTTCCATTACTGACTACTACCCCAGCGATCAAAGCCACGAAGTTCATTCATGTGATACGAGGCTGTGCCCTGTGACATGCGACCTATGTAAACGACTTTGCGTTCTACCTCATTTCCACGGGCTAGAACCTGGAGCAGCTCATTTTGCGGGTCAGTGGTAGCAATTATAGTCTGTGGGTGTATCTCAGTCGAATTACTGCGAACAGAGAAGAACATCCCTGTTCTGAACCATGCTCCACATCGGGAATATGTCAGATTGACACCGCACCTCAGTCCATCGAGGCCACTTCACAGGAAGACATGGGACATTTCAATTTACCAAGGTGATGACGATTATACTATTTCTCTGCGTCACTCAAATGTGATCCGTGTCATTTTACACAGTATACACAAGGTTTGTTCATCATCCAGCAAACGACGATGGCATGCGCTGATGTGCGGCCAGTTGCGAAGCGGCTACAATGCGCAAAGACTATCGAACCATGGCAAATTTCGCACACGGGTTCCCATATCCACACCAGGGAAGAACAGCCGTTCCACTTTTGCGAAACTCGGTATGTCATTGAGGGCATATTCGGAACAAAAAGGCTTAAAAAACGTAGTTGCCGAAACTGTGGCTACTTTTGCACCTTGCCGCTTGGTAAGATGTCAATAGCTGAAAAACTTCACGTTACTCATTTTTCTGCCGACTACGAAGGCCATACCCAGCAGGAACATGAAACTAGTCACGGTTCTATGACTGAGACTCGTTGGTCTATCGAGGGATCTGATAGGATGGGTATCGAATTAGAAGGTCGTAAATTCTCCTCAGAAGACGAGGGGGCGCCTATGATGTGCAATCTTGTCTGCTCTTCGATGGGGAGACACGTTCACTTTGATTATTGCCGCACAGAGGGTGTAGCTTGCTCCGGGGAAGAACTACAGCATATCGATTCAAGAATGATTCCTGATCCGGACATGCCTAAGGATGTCATCACCCATCGACTTTATTGGCGCAGGATGGGTATATTATATATATTGTATATTGTGTTTCTCGAATCTAATTTTTTGTTTCCAGGCTTCAAAGGTAGCGAGCGAGCGTTTACCTCTCATTCCAGAATGAGCGCTGAGATTTTCTACAGACCCGTACTCTCAAGATGATCAAACAATGTTTAGAAAGTGGTACGCGATACTATTCGGTATTGTTGCATATCATAATAAAATTTTATCGCAGCGATGCCATGTGCTCGGGTATTTCCGCACGCGCTCTATATTGCTACGTCTTTACTGAAGTCGAACCGTATGACTTATCCACAGGCCAGAACATTACGAAGTGGGACCTACACATGGCAGCCACCTTACTGCACGCTACCCATTTTTCACGCTCCCAGAGACCCTGAGGTGCCTGTTGGCGGCCATGGTTATATTTCCGCAGATGGGCATTTGTTTGATTGCAAGAGTCCTGCCGAGATGCAGCCAGCATTCCACGTGTATGTCTGGCAATGTCTTGCACTGAGGACGCTAATTCCTCAACTTTGTAGGATATTCATCATCGACAGGTCAAGCGAAGTCCGCTACAATTATATCGACCTCATACTTTGCTTTTCAGATCTTTTTCCATGGCTAGCACTGACCGCCAACCATTATCCGATGCCCAGTAACAGCCCTAATCCGGGCCCATGCCCCTAATAGACTGGGTGCGGTCTATTCAGCACTCTATTGCTTTTGGATGCTCGACATGCTTCCGTGCTGCGATTCAAGAAGACTTAACGCCAGATTCGGGCCTGGCACACTTTACTCGGCACTGTACACCTTCTGGTCTGGACGCCCTGCAACTGCTACGATGGATCAGCAAACAACCAGCACGCGACGCGACGCATATAGTGTTGTTCTCTTCAATCACTAACGAAGAACGCACTTGTCAACGATTCCACGAGTTCCCCAGAGCAACTCTTAGGTGCTTTGCTTACTGAACGGGCCGAGGGAAGTACAAACTTCGCCTCGCTCTCAGCGCAGGTGAAGCCGTCATGATAGAAAATTGGAGTCCAGAAAGGCTCGTGCCCAAAATCTGTGCTTACTGTTCGGTTTTTTTGACACCAAACTCAGAACCCCAATCATGATTTTCCTTTCCGATGGGGAAGCGCAGTACCCGTCAAGGAGATTCAAACGTTTGTCGCTCCGCGGTTCGACATGGGTGAGTTACTCTCTACTCGCGCCAATGGTTGCTGACCACTACTGTATGTAGGAAACCGCTATCTTTTCATGCGGTTTCCTTTGGACAAGAATCTTCGAATGATAACCTCCGTAGGATGGCGGAAATCGCGCTGGAAATACAAAAAGACGCTCTTCGTGGCCCTATACTTCCTATTCTTCCTTCGTCTTTCACCACCGCCTTGACACGGTTAGTATTCCGACTCCTTCCATGAATGACATAGACATTCAAAATGCTAATTTCATCCAGGTGCGACTCGCCGAGGCATTTTTAGGCATTGCACAGTCATTGAGAAATCCACGGGGTTCGTGGTGTGTTGAGGTCCTGTTTTTAAACACGTGAGGTCACGTGTTGCTGTCATGTCACTATTAGCTTGTATTACCTAGGTACAAATTCAATGCGGCGATTTCTGTGAATTGGGGAGTTGATTCACACTTTGATGTCACGTAGTTTCGTAGGCTCCCGCCGCCTTCCAGGAATAACCCTTTTAAAGCAGACCCATCGATGCTAATGACTCGATTCTTTCGACTGCGTTGTCGGAAGCAGGCATGTACGGTGTACCTATAAAATGATGTACTGTATCGTGACGCAAGATGTATGATGGACCGTACGTATACGGCCCACTAACGGCCCGTCGTACCCGTGGCACATGCCGCCAGAGTTGTCGGAATTTGGAATTACTGTACAGTATTGGACTCTGACAGTACCACCTGAAAAATGGTGTAACGATGCGACAGTGCATTCTCGTCATGATCCGGGAGAGACCTGGGAGGCCTAACAGTCGGACGCGTCTCTGATGATACCTAGTGTCGGCTTCTTTAAGCCATACGCAACGGCGGCAACGAAGGGTTGGCTGACATAGTGTAGAAGACGCTGGACACATTCTGGCTCAGCTGCCCTGTCAGCCTTACAGGTACCTGGAATAGCAGTAACATCCACATGGCAGAAAAAGACACTTACGTCTATCGTTAACCGATGATGAAGGCATGTTTGTTGTGTATGACCACTCCAATTACTACGGTGATTAGCATAGATTTTACAGTGATGAAATGGCAAAGCCTGGGGTGCCGGTGTGGAAGTAGGCGCGGAGAGGAGTCCCTGGGAAAGAAGTCCACACGTAGCACAGCATAAGCAAAGAAAAAGGTTGGAGAGGTGCAAGTAGCTTCCTGAACATGATGCAGACGTCAATGCGCAGGGAAGCTCTGACGAGGCTGCTTGGAAAGCGATAACGATGAACCCGTCGTCTCGAGGTGGTCGAACAATCGTGGAAATGCCTTTGCACGGGGCAGCGGCCATGACTTGCACGGGCAGCGGCCATGATAGCGACGCCGCTATATTCTACCCCGCCCGGGGTTGCTCTAGAGATTGTGGAACTGTTTCGCAAGTTATGGCGCGGATGTCAATGCACGGCGCGAAGAGAACATGGGAACCCCGCTCAGTGGCTAGGGAAGTGTTCAACTACTGTTGTGGAGGATCAATAAACCAGTAGGAACGGCTACTGCTGCTGACTCACGGAAGAGCGTTTCTCATCCTTGTGTAAAGAGTCCTCTACAAAGGACCGTGACGCGCGCGCGTGCGCAAAATATCCGCGTGATGACTCGAGAAACAATCCCACAGTCTCGAGAGATATTTCTCGGCGCTACTGCGTCTGCTTTCCGCTTAGGCGGCAGCAGCGCTCGCCCAGATCTTTCGTGCATCGGCGTGTCCACGATATGGTTGTTCGGCGAGAAGAGAGGGACAGGTTCATGTGGCCATGATCGCATTCCGACACAACTCCGCACTTGCTTCCCTGCTCACCGACGGCTGCGCCGCAGTCAAGCAACAACCGCACGAGCTCCGAGTATACTAATCACCTAGACAGCACCAGTTATTCATCGCTGCCAGTATTACGGAACCAGAGGAGCTTCCGCTCGCGTTTGCGTTCCATGAGCCAATTGCCCAACGAGGTGTATACGTCAAACACAGATATATGCTGTCGGTGGTCATGTATTGGCGACCGGGTGAAGGAAAGACGCATGCAGAGACGATGTAATCTATAGATCTGCGTTAATAAAGAGCCAGGAATATGCGACGGTAGCTACTCACCTACCATGTGGTGTCGCTAAAAGCTCGGCGATGACAACAACACAGCCCGATGGTGCCATGGTGGGCATTCTTCATTCGCAATGTTACCGCAGTCGATCCCAGCAGCATCCACCACAAGAATAGACGTCCACGAGCACGAGCACCCCAAGCGAGGAGGCACAGGGGCCTGGGTATCATGAGTGGTTTGCTTGGTTTAGTTCAAGGTTTAGTTGCTTCTTCACGTAGTATCTGTCCATGCTTTGCGGCGTGCGTCCAGCGTTAGTCTCGTCAGGAGTTGGCCTGGGTGTCGTTCGTCTATCATAAGAGATGCGACTTATTTATAGTCCAACATCATGGAACCGTGCCTGGCTATTAATAGCAACAGCCGCCAGTGGGTGCACGCCTATTACTTGTAGCGGGTCGCTGAGCGCTTGAGTTTCTCCCACAGTTCGTCTCGCATGCCATTTTGACGTCTTATGAACGGTCTCAATAGGAGTTAATGAGACGAATGGCATCAGAGCATGCAGTCCCCGAACTATCTTCCGCCAAGTCCCGGGATTACCCACGGTGATAACGACCCTTATCTTATCTCTTGTGCCCAATAGGTATTGTGACCCGATCTTATCGGAGCAGTCGACAGTTTGACAGCTTCGAGAGCGTTTAGAGCGATATTAATACAGCACGTGCAAGCCCGCTGATGGTGACACATGACAACACCATCAAGACTGATTGATGTTTTGCGACATTTTCATGCCATTGCGGGCGCCACTAACGCGAGGGCGTACTGCTTGCTAGTCTCTTGACCAACCCCCATCATATACCAGGATTGCCACTATCAGGTTATGAAGCGAGCAGTGGTCTTGGGAAAAGTAAGATATCCAAAGAATGATCTTAGCGTATGCTTTGGTGACATGCGGCGTCCAATGAACTAAGAAGTTGTAGCCCGTGGCCGAACCGACTGGTTTAAGAGGTATGGTAAACGACATGCGTGACGGTGACATTCCGCGTCCGTAATGGGGTCTAAATAAAGTGGCCTCCAACAGGCCCCATCTCCCGTACTATGAATAAGAAAACGCAGCCCGTGCATAGCCTAGTTGACCACCTCAGCGACGTTGGCGGGAAGTGGATTTTGGCTGGTGGCTAATTATAGACCGCCGTAACGGTGAGAGGCAAAAAACCAGAGTAGCATGGAAATTCTAATATAAGTTTTCAAAGGCCCGCAGTGCTGAGGCCGATGACTGGCAACCGTCACGACCCAAGGAGTGTTTTCCAGGCAGCGGCAGGGCCAGCGGGGCCAGGAATGATGAATCCACTTGAATTCGCCTTGCGAGGGTATGCGTGGGGTGGTAGTTGCAGTAGGGGAAGCCTGAGCGTTAGGACGCGACGGCACCAAAGGCTACCGTACCAAGCGGATGCAAACCCCAGGCTGCGAGAGAAGTGGCGAGGGTGGAACTGTGGCAAAGGTAGATGCGCCAAGGCAGCGGCGACGGCGAGCGGACCTGGGAGGATATGTTGGAACAAATTAGCAAGCAAATTAGGGCGATCGACGGCGATGATGATGACATCAACGCCGGGGAATACAGGGCATGCCACTGTCTTGAATATAGCCTGCCATTTCCTGGGCATCGCAACAGGAAGAGAGTGCATAGAGAAGGAGAATGACATCGGCAGACGTGGATCCGTTCAAGCACGTGGGTTCCAAAATTGCGGCTTGACGCCCGGCTTTGCCAAAGCCGTCTCACCCACGCTCAGTTTCACCAAATTTCACCACGTGTAGAGGCCGACAAGAACAGTTGCAACAGCCTTCTAGGTGTTGTATATATATGGCGAGATCCGCACCTGATGGCCTTGGCCCTTGGGTGTCAACGATTGGGCTGCTTGTCGAGCATCAAAGCTTGCATTAAAGCAAGGTTTTATTTGCTGACCCCTTGCTCTCCGTGCGTCAGAACAAGCCGAAACATTGGATGCACATAAGTCCACCAGCGGTACGCGGTCTTCGCCCCTAAATGCACAACTAACGTGACTAATTGCATTATGGTCCCCTGACGATTCGATGCTTGATTCGATGTAGGTTCGCTCGTGACTTTATCTGGGACCGACAAGTCTTCGGGTATGCAAGGAACGCTTCAAGGAAACAAATGTATCTAGTCAAGTATTTCGAGCGAATCAACGTTTTCATTCTTTGTCATACAGTATCAGACCAACTCAGTCCATCTAGCAACGCCGACCAGCAAAGCTTACAATATAGTCCGTTGAAAAAGTAAAAGGCATGCATCGACTCCTAGATCTCATCTGTGAATCCGGAAGCAACGGTTACGGTAGGAGATACCTTTTAGAGTCTGATCCTGGCGGCTGATCTAGCTAAAGTTGTTAAGGTCATCATCGCCCAGGATTCTATCCAGCACTTCATCGATTCGGTGTCACCTGGAGCATACGCATCAATTACCAAGGTTAATTTTAAAGCATTGGATCGATTCATGATTAAGCCGCTCGGCGTGTACGGACCTAAAGATGAGATCATACGGTTGCTACAGTGCATGGGCGCCATCGACGACGATGCGTAAGTGCCATCAGTGCTAATTATTATCCTGTTTTAAATTTCTTTATTAGGGCTTGTTTGTTACTCGCCCCAGCTGATTACGGTGATTCCCAACCCATGCTGTCTTCCGGTCTGTACACTGTGAGGGCGAATCCATCGGATCTTGCCGATGGACGTTACTTCGTGGTATATTGGCCCGAAGATACTACTTGGAATGACTCAGCAACTTCCTCCGCTCGCCGTAATAGTGTCACTTTTACGAGGTGAGTCATTTCTGACCACTTGTGCCCCATCACCCGTTTACATGTATCATAGATATCTCACGAAGATGCGACCAAGTGATTGCTTTGTTATCTCTCGAGCACTCAACAACCATAGTCTGGAGTGACCAAGAGAGCGATACTAAGTCTGTTGACATGGAAGCCGGCGACTCCGACAGACCACACCTCAAAAATAGTACTGGCCAACGACTTCACGAGCACCCCTGACGAACTCTTGAATATCCTCCTGAGGGAAATTACTGAATGCGGAACGAACTTCATCAAAGGTCTCCAAGCAAGCTAGTTACATAGTCATGCGACAATATTGGAACGTAAACCGGCTCGTATCATTAATTCGATTTTCATTCATTCCGTTTCTAATTCCAGACACAGATCACCCGTCGTGATTTTCCTTTCTGAGGAACACCAACCGACGTCTCAATCCGAAAGTTTGTCAATCGGCAAAAGAGCTTGGGTAAGTCTCTTTTACTTCTGCCAGCCATGTCTAGTAAGTCTAACTGCTTGGGTAGGACACCTTTGTCTTTTCGAAGCGTCTGCCATAGGAACAGCATGAATCGTGCTGTTTCCTATGGCAAGACGCTTCGACCGCCAGCCTACGCAGGATGACAGATCTCGTACTGGAGATACAGAATAGTCCTCCTCGTGATGATTTGAGTCCAATCGCACCGACGCCAACTGTTCCTTCCTCTTTCACCACTGCCCTGGACACGGTGATCCCCATGCGTCCATGGTATAGTTCAAAATAAACTAATACATCTCAGGTACGACTTACGGAAACATTCCTAGGAATTGCGGAGTCGTTGAGAAACAACGGAGTTCATTGATGCATTGAGTCTCTGTTCACTCCCAAATACGCAGCGTGCACGCTGCGTAAGGGAAAGAATGCCAGGATTCCTTCTCAGTCCTTTATAGGGCGAAAGAGTACCTAGCCGCTATATTGAAAGATAGACGATTTGTAGTGAACTCTGGAGTGACTGAATACTAAAACTGATCCATGGCATATGCTTTATTTTGAGTACCCCGGGACTCAGAGAATTCGACGCCTCGATATACTCGGATTGGGACAGTTGAAGTGGGGGTCAAGGTTTGCCTCTGGGCTTAATCAGGTTAGGGTTCACGGAGATTATGATCCCACTCCACACTAGGGATCCTCATTCACGTCTCTGTGCCGATGATAGAAACCGATCATCTACTGAGTCCTGACGTTTGAGAAAAAAGTGACGCGTGAATAGCACGAGGATACCTTTCGACGGCCTTTATCGCACTGCCGCACCCAAAGTCCACATTCGTAATGTACGCGCCATCCTCAAATGTCCTGCAGTAGCTTGTTCGAGTCCTTATTTTCCGTGTCACCTTTCGAGTCGGGTATGTGATGCGTGGTTGGCTCCAAAACGTAGGTGTAGGCAAAGTCTGGGTATCTGACGGTCACCTGAAGCGCGGAGCGCGCTCGATTCTCTACCCAGTCACGCCGTACAAGTCTGTCTGTGTATTAGAGTTCATATGCAAGTACTGGTTCAAGAGATACAGCCGCACATACTCCCCGATCTCTTCTACCGTCAGCGCTCGTGGCAGAGGTGGTGGAGGGGATGTGTCATCGTCGGATTTGGGTGTTGAGAGTGGGATTTGGTTCGGTACCCGCTCTGGACATCTGGGGTCACGTTGCGCCCGAGCGCCTGGAGCGGGAGGAAGATGAATCCGTTTAGCATCTTACAATCTATCTTGAAGGAGGAAAGGGGCGGACCCACAAATTTGTCAGTATGCATCCTATCTAGGGATGGCGAACCGGCAACCCCCGTTTTATCGTTTTATCTGCTCATCCATATACCAGAAACGTTCTTGTGCACGCTCGCCTGCTCGGCTGGATGGGGTTTGGGCGCGGTAGCTTTCGGTGTCGAGAATGTAATCCAAGTTGTACTTGTAGATTGATTCACCCTGAAATTGAGAGAAACAGCGGATCCATTACGTTTGGGGCGGCTCTGGTTCACGCGCAAACTGTCGGCGCAAACCCATACACGAAATCGCAAGGGCCAGGAGGACCTGCCCAACAGCGAGTTCTGCTCTGTGCTGACGATTTGCGTGTGAGCAACTGTGTCAAGGACTCCTATCCACCTGCAAGCTCCCGGGTCAGCCTTGCCACGCAGAGGTGATCCAGATTACCTACCTTGAACCTCCCACTGATGTAGGAGGACGATTGGAATCGGCGAGTCGCTCCGGAAACATAGGCCAGAGGTCGGTGCGTGCTCCCCTCAGACTGGCGCATGGGCACCCTCGCAAACTCCCCGGCTCGTAACTGTCGTGTCAAAGCCAAATCTTGTTGGTGTCCGAAGGCCCTTGTTATGCGTCAGACACGGAGGCCTATTTTCGAATCTTCGACGAGGTCGCCAGTGCGTACCTTGACCCTCCGTCCAGCTCGAGCACCACTAATATCATAAAGGCATCCATCAGCTCTGTTCGAGGACCAGAAACTTTAACTTACCAAGCGCGGCTGCCACACCCAAACCATTCCCATTCGTTCCCCTTGTTCCGTCGCCGCCCAACACCACCGCACACGATTTGAGCCTTGGGATGGGAACACGAGGAGAAAGTACAACTGGGGAACGTGTAAACGCGTCGGGACATTCGGGCTGGTGCCTAGGTGTAGACGTACCTCGACTTACTGACAGTGTTTACAGTAATAGCCCCCACGCCCTTTCGCAGGGGATTCTATCGACGTCAAAGACTTGACACCGGACCCACGCACGGTCAAAGCCCATTTGCGAGCAATTGAAGGGGGCGGCTGCTGAACGAGTTACGAGGAAAGGCACCAAGCGAGTGGCGGGCGGCAGTGGTTATACGTCAAAACGTTTGAAGCGAGGGTGGGGTTGGCACACCGAGACAAGGAAGGGCGGTAATTGAAGTGGAATCAATAGTCGTGCTAATTTCACGTGACTTTGTTTGGTTGGTGGGGGAGACGTGGGCCTCTGTCAGATCCAGAAGACGAACATGTATAGCGTCGAGTTCTCCCTCCTGGATTAGTCCCCTCAACTGACCGACGTTCACAGTACAGGGAGCGGAGGTGATGAGAGTACTGTTTTCACCTTCGATAAGACAGTTATCAAGAATTGTTTGCAATTGCATCCGCCACCGCCGACTGGCAGCCACGGCCCTTGATTCCACCCAATTGACGTGCCTCCTATACTGATTGCCCGCGCGCTTTCACATGCCAGGCTGTTCGACAAGGTCGCCGAACTGATTCGCACATTCCATCAGGCTGCACTTAAAATCCGTTTTCGCCGTCTCCTTCGCGAGACCTCGCCGTTTTGGCCCAGTGAAAGCGATTAGTTTGTCATCGCCTTTATCGTTCGTTTCTCTCATTTCTCTCGTTTTGTACAGCACAATACTAGGTCCACAGAAGTACATGAAGACGATAGGTTCTCAACTGCGCTGTTGCCACGCAATCTCCCTGTATTCGGTTGCTACTGAGCGCTGAGTTTCACGTAGCTCGGTAGACTCTGATCAAAGGCCAAACATAAGGGTTCCGACAGTTTCACGGAAATCATGGGTTGAGTGGTCTCTTAGGGCCTACTTTGTTTGCGCGAGGCTCTTGGCCAGGCTGTTAGTCTCGCTGTTGTTTTTTTTTCAATGCCTTCCACAGTGGTACAGTTTGGGTACAGTACGCGTCCGCCAACTAAAACAAGGTCGGCTGCTCCCCGAGCGCGGCAACCTCATCTCCAGTTTTCTCCAAGATAACTTTCCGACGAAATTAAGGTGTTATACATCGGATCGAATCCACCTCAACACGGCGATTGAGAGGGAAAATTCCCGTTGATTTTCCGAAAAGAAATCTTAACTGGGAAAGTATTTTGATGAAGAGACTGGTTCGCGGAATGGGTACGGCATACTGACGTTGTGCGCGTGATGCCCGTGCCGGTTTAGCGGCGATAATAGGGTTTTAGGTCTGTGCGTCGAGTATCGTCTAGTAACAAAAGCGATACTGACTTCAAAGATTGGCATAGCATTTGACCTCAAAATACTTTAGACGAACTACCTGGTTAGTAGGTCTAATTCGGCTCCCTGACCGCTGAAAATCTCAACAATTTATACTGTAACATGCCTGCTAGTACATCCGATCCGAGTCTGAGAACATCAGCCTGCTACTAGCAAAGCCGCTAACTGTTAACGGAACCCCGATCATACTCATGCCAATTGCGCTACGCAGGGTAGTACCACGATACTAGTATTCCTACTCCATTTTCAAAAATCCCTAGAAAAATCCATCATAAGAAACGTCAATCAATCAATCAATCAATCGAAACGATACATTTCAGCGCTTTGCTTAGTCTCATCTAGTAAACCAATTATTTCATCATTATGATCCTTTTAAGCGAAGCCCCACCACCCGCAAGGGTTTCGTCACGAAATGTTCCTCCTCAGAATCGCTGCACCACTCGCGTCCTTGGTTTTCTTTTCTGCCTTTGCTGTCGCCCAGGTTTCTGCGGCGAATTGCACCTTGGCGAGATGGGATTGGGTATGCATGTCGTGGTTCTGACAATACGTTTGGCCGTTATTTGATCTAATGCATTGTGTGCAGACATTCAACTCTCTCGGCCAAACCCCGTGCACAGTCGCAGCGTACATGATGGCCACATGTAATGGAGGGCGTGAGTTTTTTGTTGTCTACGTGTGCGGGACTTGTGGTCTTATCTCTTCTCAGAGTACACCTCCCACCACTGAGCCCAGGAAGCGCATATTTGGGCAATAGAAGCAACAATTTGTGTTACTGCAATACCGTCAGTTATTCTCTCCTTAGTGCATGTTCCGCATGCCAAGGAGAGAGATGGCCTTCGTACGGTTACATTGTCTTCTTATCTCCCAGCGGCTTATGTGTCCGTCATTAGCTGGTTCGACTATGTAACCAACTGCAACGAGACTATGCCTCCCTCGTCGTGAGTTCCTTGTGGCACCGGAGGTTCCTTCCGTTTGTAATTGGCCTGCAGGTTCCCACACCCTGTCCCTCTGGAAATACGTGTTCCTCGTTGGGCTCTTCTCGATGTCAGGGTATGTTGCTAATTTCTTCTGTAACACCGTTATCTCAGCACACTCTAGAAAGAGATATGGAGCTCCCATGAATCGTATGCCGTCGGTGGTGAGCATCGTCTCCCGAGTCTTTTCTTGTCTCCTCTCTACCGTCCACGGTCTCACTCCACGTCTTTTTAGACTCCCCAGAGCTCGGTCCTGGATCGATTCTTGACGCCTCAGGCGTGACTATCACTCCCACATCCTCCTTGACTCTCGGCGCCTCAAGCTTGACTGTTACTCCTACGTCCTCCTTGATTTTCAGCGCCTCAAGCGTGACTATTACCTCCACGTCATCCTCGATTCTCGGCCCATCAGGCGTGTCTGTCACTCACGCGTCCCCCTTCCCCAGCGCATCTTCCATTGGATCGCCCACACCTCCACCGTCAAGGGACAGTAGTTCAAACACGCCCGCTATCGCTGGTGGCATCGCTGGTGGCATGGTAGCAATCTCCATCGCTGGTGTCGCGATTATCTATCTACGACGGCGTTCGAAGGTGCTCAGGCAGGTGCTGTCCGCTGTGTACGAAGGCGTCGGTGCATCCCAGCCACGTACGACGGGGTTGTATGTACGTGGTTTGTGCCCTCATTACGCTTGTGTCCTCATTTGCCGCTCCCTTTTCCGTAAATCTAGGACCTGGATGACCCAAATTCGTTCCCGGAGTACCAAGGTGACACGCAATCGCAGGACATCTTGATCCCTTCTCAAGTGACTACGCCATCGAACACCGGAACTTCTGGAAGCAGAAGTACGTTGGCCAGCACGCAGACTTGGCTGCCCCAGGCCTGGGGATATCGCGGCATTCCCACTGTTTGATCTCACCCTTCGAAACCATCGCAGGAGCCTGGGACAAAGAGCACCACTAGAGCACCGTTTCTTCTTGTCGTACACTCCTTCAGACATTTTTTCCCATTGCAGTTGCAAGCAGTGTCAGTCTCTTTGTTGCGCCGGTTGTTTCGGACTCACTATTACTATACGTCGGGTAGATTTGTGGTAGTCACTGTAGATGGGCTCAATGCTGGTCTCTGGTAATTCGTATTTACGTACTGTACCTTCACTGTAATGTTTCACTAAAGCGTCGGGCCACCCGGGCCGGACTTTTAACATCACGTGTACTGACAACTGTTGTGGTGATACTCGTGTTTCTGAGCCTCGGACCCCGTCTGTACCTCATTCATTACGCGGTAGGCAGGCAGTGCATGAAATGCTGTGCTTCAAGTTAGCGCCATAATGCCGACGATAACGGACGGACGAAACAAGATGACAGTTGCAGTCTACATGGAACTCAAATACTGCAGTATGAACTCGAATTGCGTTGGCACCGGCCTAGACTTCGCATGGAGACGGTGGTTCCTAGTTGCACTGTTCTTGGCACTGTGCACTGTCGCTAGATAGCCTAGACTCGCTGGGCACACGTACAGTATTCACTTGATTCACTTGCTAATGAACACGTTTTCTCTGCAGATAACTCCATCATTTTACAAACAAACAGGATGCGCGTGCCAAGCCACAGACTCGGACGGTCTTGTCCCGCATAAATATCTATTTATGAACACGTACTATCGGTGGTAGGAGTTCTCCCTCCTGTCCATTATTCTCTCCTCTACTCTCTCACATCCTTTTTAGACTCCCCGGAAGCAGGTCCTGGCACGCTGCTTGGCCCCGCGCTGTTCGATTACAATAAATGCAACGAACGTCCCTCCCCAGATGTTGACATTCTCCTCCGGTGTCCTACCCCCGACTTTTGCCCACGTCTAGAACCAAGCGTGGAAGCAGTTTGAATCTGGGTGCTTTTTGGCGGGCGCCATTCTCGGCGGTATAGCGGCATTCTCCGCAATCAGCGCGGCAATCTTCTTTCTACCTGCGACGGCGAGGTCTACAGGCCGAATGCGCCGCGTTCGTCACGGTAGGCGGTAACGATGGACACCAGCAGCGCTTGGGAAAAGCACCGTCGGACAAAGCGTTGGTTAACTCTTCGTTTTTTCCGGGACGATCATTGCCCCGATGAAGCCCGTTGTACGTGCTTTCGTGCCCTGCGTTATACTTGGCGCTCGGACTCTCAGGACTCTGGATCCGGCTGACCCAACCGCATCCCTCAGAAACCGAAAAGTTCCGCCTGATTACAAGTTCTTGTTGTCAAACAGAACCGTAAACATTCCGCCCACTGTCTGATCTCGCTTTGGAAGCCATGATCGTACATGCCTCGCACGGTGCCACGGATGGCATTTGTTGTTTCTGTCTTCTCTCCAAAAGTCGTGTTTTTTTGCAGTTGCGCGGTTGCGGTTGCAACTTTAAGGAGCGTTGAAGTTTTTTCATATGGAACTGTATCCAGCAATGGCTGGAATAGAACAATTGATGACATTGTGTGATATATACTGTACCATACCGTACTGACTTCACATCCCGACGTGAAGTTGCTCTCTTGCTTTGGCATAACTATGGCCGTTGCAAGGGAAAGCAGTTATTAAAAAGCAGAATATGCATATAATCGAACAGTCTTCCAATACAGTACCATGCCAGAGAAAGCAGAGACGATTCCGTCATCAAGGTACCCTCACCAGGAGTAGGTGCCCTCCTCGTTCTCCATTATCCAATCGCTTGACACACATGTCCAGACGGAACGACTGCAGCCTGCCAATGGACGACAAAGTCCTCCACAGGACTCTTCATGAGCTCTTCATGGTGCAGCGGAAGTGTCCGCTTCACGATGTTCCCCAGCTCGGCCTTGGCTTTAGGGTTTGCGCGCCAAAGGAGGAAGCGCAGGCTGCGAAGCTCCTGTTCGAGCTCCTCATTTCGCGTCACCAGCAGGATGCCGAGCACGGTATCGACTGTCTCCTCCGGCACCGTAACCATCGGTATAGACGGAAGCGCAACTGGGCTTTCGCTTCGCCGGCGCCACCCTGGGACGTTGAGAATCACGTCGTCATCTAGTAGGTCAACCTTGCGCGAGTTGCTCGAAGCTTTGACTACTGCGAGGGACGAAAGGGAGTCCTGGACGATTGTACAGTTATTAAACGCGTCGGCATAGGTCGCGCCATCCTCTTACCACCAGGACTTCGAGTGCGCGGATCAGCCCGACGAGTTGTATGATTGTTACTACAAAGTTCTTGAATATATCAGCGTCCAGCGCTGGTATTTGTTCTGGGGCTGGTGGTATCATTCCTGAATTATAAAGAAGACGATATGCGTCTTCGAACGCCCTGTCTCGTGATGCATAATATTAGTCAAAGTGACGTGGAGTGCGGTAGAAGACGCACTCGTTCAGAGCTTCGCACGGTCGGATCAGTTCTTGTACGCCGACGGATCGCATCATAACAATCTCGTTGTGCACACAGAGGAGGGTATAAGCAAAGATCGTAGTCGCTCGTAACTTGGGCGTGGCATGCTTCTATTACGATACAGCCATGAGCACGTCTCAGACGCAGCAGACAACAGCGGACGAACCTCTTCATAATCCCTAATCTTCAGTAGCGACTCCCAGGACGCGGAAAGACGACGCTCAACGGAAAAGTGATCTCCGGGAGATGAGTCAAAGAGCATGGACAGGGTTTCCATCGCGTCCGCAACATGCTCGCTTTCCGCGATGGATACCAGATTTCCTTGGGGCGACATGGTCACGGATACTGGCCGACTCGAGAACGGGGAGAGGCTCTCCAGACTCGCACCGGCAGATTCGATGATTGATTCCACGTGCACGTGCGACCGATCAGGGCGCGGATACCGGACCGTGAGGCGACTCTTGCGGGAATTTACCGACCTGACCGAGTACGCATAGGATACCGAGATGACACTGGAGCGAGAATCGCTATCGGAATTTTGCCGTTCGGATAGGGGGAGGGGGAACACGGGCCAAGATGCCCGTTGGGAGAAGACTTCACTGATGGTTTGTAGAGGACTGGGTAGAGGACTGGCCGGTCGGCTCTTTGGAAGTAGCGTGAGTATTCGGGACGGGGAGCTCGGCGGGCTGATTGGAGGCGAGAGGTTGTAAGATGAAGCAGGGCTTGCGACTCGGGGATATGCGTCCCAACATGAATAAAAGCCCTTGGATGAGGAAGGTAAAGTGAACATCGACGATATCGTTCTGGTTCTGAATAGGGGTTTGGGGTTTGCTTCTGTAGCAGCGAAAGGGATGTGGGAGTCTACTGTAGGTCTACGCCTTCTTTGACGGAAATCCTTCAAGAGGATATCTTCATCTTTGTCGCATGAGAGGAGATATCGATAAGAACAACGTCCTCGTGGTAAAGGTGCAGTTGATCAACCCGCGTCGACGCGCGCCACCGTGGCTCAAATCTCGCGGGCCACGAGTCAAAATCAAATATGCCGTAACGGGAGCCTGCTGGGGAGACCGAAAGTTCGCGACGTTCTTGATCAAGCTATTCAAGAGTTTCTTATATCAGGAATCCGGTGAGTGGATTTGTTTTGACATACCATAGTGAACCAAGTCGATGAGTCTGGAATCACGTCGGGGGGTGGTGAAGAGACTGCTTTGAGTTTTACCCACGCTGTCGAAGCACGCCCTACTTGTACTGAATTACGATGCCATCCACATGAAACCTTGAACTCGTTCCTGCCCTGCCTCGGACTGGGTCGCGTTTATTTGTTTTTCCGAGTCCTTGTGAATTCAGACACCTGAGAGTCAAAAAGAGGGTTCCGCAAGACCTCCGCTAAGTGAATGACAGATCTATCATAGGGTATAACAAACTTTTTACTGTAACAACAGTTGACGCGGCGTCTGGATGGCAGTTTTTAAAGACGTACCAGGACTACGTTATGAATACTCGTCCATCAAACGTATGTGCAACGTCTGCGAGGATCTTGTTTTCAGTCTTCTTGTTGTGGCTGAGATTTCTTCCACCTTTCACTTCGAGTCGTTGCGACATCAAGGGTCGGCGTGAGGGCCATGGTTACACATCGTGGTAGGTGTATTCCGGATCTTGGTTGGTTGTGGCGCAGAACCAGATATATCACGCTTCCCTTGATGACATCACAGTGATAGACAGCCAATTGTCTGTAGTACTGTATGGGTTACTTGACATGTCGACACTGAAGTACTGATGTTGCACGTCCACGGATAGCGCATAGCTACTTGTTCTTTTGTTCTCGTTCTGAATCGTTCACCCTTTACGCCACCTCGCTGGAAGTTTCAGGGACCAGCGTTGCAAACTCAATGACGGCACAGCATGCTTATTCTATTCAGACGAGTATATAGTTAAAAAAACGAATTGACTTTGACGTCAACCCAATTTAAAGGACTTGGGTCATATCGAGTAACTTTGGTCCAATGGCAGACGCTTGACAAATAGCAATAACGTTACATAGCGTACACAGTTCATAGATACACTCCGCAGGGAGGGGAGGGAGGAGAAACGCGGCCGTTTTTACTCATCCTCTGCGTGCGCTTCCGCGCTCTCCCCAACTTTTCCACTGGACGAAGCTGTCGACTGATGCTGAAAAAAAGAAAAAGACAGACAGACGTAAAGAATCAGCCAAACAGATAACATCGCTAAAAGTAAAACGTTACGCGCGTTACGCACCTGGCGGAGCTTAGCAAGGTGGATCTTAAGAGTCTCTGCATAGTTTTCAAAGCCGAGCGAAATCATCGCGTAGAGAATGTCCTCGCCGCCGATCGTCTTTCGCTTCTCGAGCTGGCACTTCTCCGCCGCCTCGGACGTGATGAAGCTGATAAACTCGGACACGCACTCCTGCACGCACTCCTTGGCGTCCTTCGCGATTTTTGCCGTCGGCGGCACGGCGTTCTTCATGATACGCGAAACATTCGCAATCTGTTTGTTTGTTTTTTTGACGGCGGCGGCGGTGGCGATGATGGTGATGGTGATGATGATGATGATGGCGCCAAAAACGCGGTGAGGAAAGAAAAGTATCTAGGTGGACACAGTTGGAAGAGAAGAAGGGGGTGGGTTGACTTACGGGCAGATAACGGTCCTGCTCCCGGTATTCGCCGACTTCCTGTTCTGTGATGGGCACGGGCTCAGTCGCGTCAGGCTGTTGTTGCACCTGCTCTGGCGGATTGCCAGAGCCGTCTGTTTGAGGTGCGATAGTGGGGGTAAAGGAGTCGGCCATTGAAGGGACGGGAGCGCGGGAACCGCCGTGCCACCCGTCGTGACGACGAAGAGCGGGAATAGACCGGTCTTCAAACCGACCGTGAGAACCCTGCTACCAAATCCTCTTCCGGTTTTCACGGTCCGCTGCGCATCATTTCAATTCAAGGATGTTTTGAAAGGAAAAGCTGATATTTGTACGATGTCAGTAACACCTAGTGATGAAATTTCGATGAAACCCTAATCGTAACACTCGAGTTTGAAGGTCAGTTCGACCCCTCTCGTCCTCCTCTCGTTCTCTACGGAATACAAATGCCGACTACAAAAAAAACCTGATTCGCAGCCCAATCTGATATATTTTATCGTTCTTTGCGCGGCAGAAGGGCTGAGAATATGTGGACCTAAACCGTCAACCATGAGTTCCACGAGAGCTGTGCTGTAGCGGTATCCGCTAATGGGTCGTATGGGTGGCAGCTGGCGGTGGTGCTCGCGCCCTGGCAGACCGACTGCCCATTGTTCTGATACCTGAGAGAATGATCAACGGATCAGAAATCACGAATTTATAAAAAAAAAGTATGTGCCAACCAAATTTGTTGATTTTGATAAGCAATTTCCAAGTCATTCGCCCATTGGGCATGCTCTTCCGTGGACGAAATCGCGGCACTGGCACAAGCATAGGCACTAGCATCAAACAATGGCGATACGGGCGCCATTGCGGAAGGGAGCGGCGCCCGGGCACACAGGCGGGATTCAGCACGATCCCGCCGGTCATGTTCAGGGCTAGGGGGTGAAACATGTTGTTGCGGTGAGTATTTTGGGATAGTGGTGGCCTTGCGATGGGACCCCGTAAGCCCGCCTAGTACGCGACGTACGTCGTCAGGGTCGACATTAGGGTGCTTCTTCTTAAGGTGCTTCCTGAACTGGTAGGGTCGACCCCATTTGAAATCACAGTATGTACATATGTTGACTTGATGTACCTCTCGGTGATGTCGCCTAACGCCCTGTGGTTGTGCATACACCTTACTGCAAATATTGCACGAGTATGACGATGCTGCAGCGGATCGCTTCTCCAATTCCTGGGGCTGGTATCGTGATGCACTTTGTTCTTCATTTTGCACAACAGTTGGCGTGCGAGATATCCTCCTGGGGAAGGTTGAAGATACCGTAGGGTCACGTGTCGTGTCGTCAGGGCCCCAGTCCAAAGAAGCATGCATTGATATGCGACCCATGCGTAAGCTATGAGTTGCGTCCACATCTCCAAGTGTTGGATCCTCGTCTGAGGCATACTGAAAACAACCTTCGTATCCCGGCGAAGCCAACTTGGAGTCATTCGGTCAGATCAAATTGCCCATGCCGATGAGACGAGTCCTCATACCTGGGTGGAGCAAGGGAACGTCGTCTGGTACATCGAGTCCAAAGGACGGGCGACAGAAAGGCCTTGATAGGCCTGCATATCCTGCATCAGTCCATACGTAGGTATGGCCCCTCCACAATCCTGACGATTTTGAGTGTATGCGGGTTTATCTACTGGCCTAGAGTTCGACCATCCCTGATCAAAGACGGGTGGATCTAGAGGAGGAGATATGTGAAAGTACTGGTGCTGGTAGGTTCCTCCTCCCATGGCGACAAGATATATGATCCTTGAGGCTGGAGTATGAGGGGAGAGGGCAGGCCGCGTGCATTCTGATATTTGGGGGCATTATATTGGTATTTTAGGTGCCCATCCACAAAGTGCCCGCTGGCTGTGGTACCGATAGGTGGCAGTGGTACTATACAATGTGGTATCCGCCGAGGCCATGTGTTGGCAGTGCGGCAGTTCAGTCGATCACATGACAAGTTAGAAAGCTGTTGATATGGGACAAACAAGGTCCAAACATGTATCAACGAATTGCGTTATGACTTCCAACCCAACGGCCTTGACTTGGGCCTTGATCTCTTTCGCTATCGAGAATTTTAAACTATGGCGCTACGTCCGTGGCGGGGTCTGACCGGCGGTTCCCGGGAGGTGTTAGAATTTTAAAAAAACGACATCCGGAGAGCTTAGACGTACTGGCATATAATGCAATGCGAGGCTCGCCAAGTACGAGCATTGCTAGATCAGTAAAATACCAGTGGGTGACAATACACCGGAAAAAAAAAGTATTCCGCAATAGCGCACTCTTTGCTGAGACATTTGTTCCTCCGTGCAGTGGTTGATGTAACGCGTCTCACACCCGACGCGCGCACTGTCGATGAAGTGATAATTGTTGAGTCCAAAACTATAGTTCAAGCCGACGTGTTTTCGCAACATTCTGTAGAAAAGACATCGTCGCGTGATTCGAGTAGATAAAATGCAGATAGATGTGATTATGACCATACTCTCTTGTCTTCGGCAACCACAATAAGCTCGCCGACATATCCTACATTTAACGTGAGCAAAGTGGCACTCGTTCGGATGAAGTATGAATAGAGAAACACATCAGCAAAATCACAATTTCCTTTACAACTTTATTGCCTTTTTGGCTTTACGGCACATATTTGTAAAGTAGAAAGTTCTAGAAAGTTCATAAAGTTGTACGTTTTTGGCCTAATTTGGCCTTATGATGGGCTGTTGTGCCGAAACTTTATTGAATTTGGGTCTGTCTAAACGACTTTCAACTTTTTGTCTTTTTTGACCTTATAACGGCTTTATAAAGCCAGAAAAGGAAAGTGTGGTCTTCCTGATGCAGTGCCGCCAATAAACTGATCTGGGCGGATCTTTTTCACTGCAAAGCAGCCCAGACCAAAGGCTCCGCGTTTAATCTCAAGCTCCTACAACTTCAAATCAGTCAGTGAACTAGCTGTAGTGTAACAACTGATACTCTTTCGCTACGGAACACAAATGAAGACTTTCGAAAAACAACTAATTTTCAGCATGTGAGTCAATCCAATACGCCCCAGCCCAGAGCGTTGTCATATGTGATCTAGGGACAAACAAGCCATGTCTTATCGTGGTCTGCCACGGGAGAAGGGCCAAGAATATGTGGGTCTAAACCGTCAACCACGAGGCCAACGGGGACTGTGCTGTCATGATATCCGCAGACAGGTGGCATCGGTGGTACAGGTTGCCCTAGCAGTTGTCGGCAATGCTCGCGCCTTGGCAGGCCCACTGACCATCGTTCTGATACCTCAAAGAATGGTCAACGGATCAGAAATCACATATGTGGAGAATTTGTTTAAAAAAAAAAGCATGTGCTGATCAAATTTGCCCGTTCCGAGAAGCAATTTCGAAGTCGTTCGCCCGTTGAATATGCTCTTCCGTAGACGAGATCGCAGCACTGGCACAAGCATAGGCACTAGCATCAAACAATGGCGATACGGGCACCATTGCGGAAGGGGGCGGCGCCCATGCACACAGGCGGGATTCAGCACGATCCTGTCTGTCGGCCATGTTCAGCGGCAGGGGATGAGACTTGTTGTTGCGGTGAGTGTTTTGGGACAACGGTGACCTTGCGATGGGACCCGGTGAGAGCCCGCCTAGTACGTCGTCAGGGTCGGCATTGGGGTGCCTCTTCTTGAGGTGCTTCCTGAGCTGGTAGGGTCGACCCCATTTGAAATCACCACAGTAAGTACATTGCACGAGTATGGCGATACCGCAGTGGGGCACTTTTCCGATTCCTGGAATCCCTGGGGCCGGTATCGTGTTGGCATGCAAGATATCTTGGGGAAGATTGGTGATACTGAGAGGTCACGTGTCATGAAGCCAGGGCCCTGGTCCTGAGCCATGCGCGAGCCATGAGTTGCGTCCACATCTCCAAGTGTTGGACGTTGGATCCTCATCTGAAGCATACTGAAAACGACCATTGGATCCCTGCAAGGCCAGCTTCAAGTCATTAGGTCAGATAAGATCATCAGAATGCCCATGCAGATGAGACGAGTCCTCATACCTGGGTGGAGCAAGGGAACGTCGTCTGATACATTGAGTCAGAAGGACGAGCGACAGAAAAACTTGATAGGCTTGCATATCCTGTGGAAGTTCATACGGAGATGTGGCCTCTCCATAATCCTGAGGATTTTGAGTGTATGCGGGTATATTTACTGGCCACTGTAAGAGGCGGGTGGACCTGGAGGACTCGGAAGAGATACGTGAGGGTATGGGTGCAGGTAGGATCCTCCTTCCATGTTTGAGGCTGGACTGGGAGGAGGGGAGAGGGCAAGCTACATGCATTTCCGATCTTTGGGGGATTATATTGGTATTTTAGGCGCCCAACAACCACAAGTGCCCACCTGGCTGTGTGGTACCCATAGGTGGCAGTGGTACTACATAAAACGTAAAACGTAATAGTGTTGGTGCCGCGACAATCGATCACGTGAAAAATGGCGTGCGTAAGTTGGGACAAATAATGACCAAACATGTATCAACGAATTCGGCTATGACTTCCAATAGTTCTCTCCATAGTCGAACAGGATCTCCCCACCGGCCTTGATCTCTTTCGCTGTTACAGTCAGTCTCGAGAATTAAACAACGACGTCCGAGAGAGCTTCGACGTACTAGCATATAATGCAATGCGAGGCTCGCCAAGTACGAGCGTTGCTAAATCAGAAAAATGTCAGTGAGTGACAGATACACCGGAAAACAGTATTCTGCAGTTGCGCACTCTTTGCCGTGGCATTTGCCAATCCATTTTCCTCCGTGCCATGGTTGATGTAACGTGTCTCATTCCCGACGCGCGCACTGTCGATGAAGTGGTGATTATTGAGTCCGAAACTATAATTCAAGCCGACGTGTTTTCGCAACATTCTGTAGAAAAGACATCGTCGCGTGATTCAAGCAGATAAAATGCAGATAGATGTGATTATGACCATACTCTCTCTTGTCTTCGGCAGCCACAATAAGCTCCCCGACGTACTCTACATTTAACGTGAGCAAAGTGGCACTCGTTCGGATGAAGTATGAATAGAGAAACAGTACCGCCAATAAACTGATCTGGGCGGATTTTTTTCACTGCAAAGCAGCCCAGACCAAAGGCTCCGCGTTTGATCTCAAGCTCCTACAACTTCAAATCAGCCAGTTAACTAGCTGTTACTTTGAATTCACGCACAGGAACAAGCCCGCGTTGAATGTCTGAATTCTGGCAAAAATGCTTGCCATCGGCGCGTATAACCCTCGGCTGCTTTGTCTTGGGTCTGCCAGGGACTGCGGCCCCCCACGCTCAACAGACGCACGATCGGTTCAATGACCACAGTATAACGTACGTTTTCGTCTGTGCACGTATGACTGGTTGTCACATTCGCATACCATTGGGTCGCACTCCCAGCCCATTTTGCGGCACCTGCAGCTCTCTGTCTTGCAGGTCTGTGTTGGTTTCCTATCCGAATCTTTATTGCAACGACATCCTTGATAGCGGTGTTTACCTGGATCAGGGGTTAACATATCGATTCCAGTTTTGTGAGGATTTATGACAAACAGGTGGTGCTACAGTGACAACTGCGTGTACAATGGACAGATTGTTGGGCACAGACGCAGTTGTCGTTGTTTTTATCACAAGGCCCAATATGGGAACATGGGCCAGGGCTGCGATATGCAGAGGGTCAATTAATAATTTATGCAGTTAACAATGCTTATACGTACGGAACATATGCTTCTGAAGTGACATCTCCTGATATGCTATCTCCTGCGCAAGTATTATCACGCCGTCATAGGGGACCAACTATAATTCCACGCACTGTAGTTCACTTTATCCCCAGCTGTAACGACTCGAGACGATTCTGGGTATACCTTTTCGTCGGGGATGAAACGACGGCGCTCGATGAACACCTGTTGTGCATTCAGTGGTCATCAGATAACTGGTGGGAAACTCCGAGAACCTCTCGACATGGTCTCCTGACGAGTTTCGCCAAGCCACAGGGGATTGTATCGGGTATGATTTCCAGAATGCAGCGGAGCTCGTCTACCTCGGAACTCCCCCACTGGACACTATCCTCCTAGAAGGCATATAAGCAAGGGTCTGGAGCAAAAAAACGCACTGAAGATTACTCGAAACGTGGAATCAATTTCCCGAAAGCACAAGCTTCCGCATGTCGCGCCTTCTGGGTAATCCTCACTCGTAAGTCGGGGTACGGCCGCAGGAGGGGAAGCAAATCCATCTACTATGTGCCCACCACGATTACTGTCAACCAACAAGCAAATGTGAGCGCGAGCGCAACGAGATCCTTACCATGGCGTGGACAATGCGTATGAATACAGCCAGGATTCGCACAAAAGTGGGGGATCACAGATTCTATGCGCCCACGGAGGTTGTCAACATCCGGTTCGTGTGCACGGAAGTCGATCCCTCGCCGCTCGGAACCGTCATCAACGGCGGGAAAATCGGCCATCATCCCAGGCCAGAACAGTTCATCTCTAAGCGAGCGTATCCGCATTTAGCAAGGTCGGAAAGGAAATATCGAAGGGAGCCAACGCACCGCTGTGTCATCTTGTAGATCAGACCATCCCGATTGGTCAGTCGCAAGGCAGGCAGGACGCAGGTGGCATCGATATCGCCCAGGGATAGCCCGTGTCCAAAATGCAATCGGCGCAGAACCTCGAATTGAATCACCTCCACTGCCATCGTAGCGAGAATCAACGGGTGATGTACAGTATGTAAGAGTCCACGGGAGTTGAACTCAGTAAGGTGAAAACGGCCTACCATCGGGATTTACAAGATGTTCCCAAGCAAAGCCCCCAAACTGGTTGAGATACATTTTGATATCCCAGGTGGGATCGTCGGCATAAGGGATAAATGACAGCTGTTCTTCGGTCTCGCGGAGAGCGATTGTCTGCACGGAGGGGGTGCACGACTCGTAGGGCGGGTGCGGCGCAAAGTTTGGAGGGAGCTTCAAGGAGACGGCCTCGCATGTGAGCACGGTGGCGCCGCCCACATCGAGCGGGATGTCGTCCTCCGTGTCGCAGAGGTAGATGATCTCGACGTCGCCAGTGTCGTCGCCGTCCGTGCGAAAAGCTGACGCCATCTTCTGTGCGGCTTCTGTGATGTTTGAAGGGGGCAGGGGCTGCTCAAGGAGACGAAGCTGTCGCTTGCAGTCCTCTATCTTCCATTTGTTAAACTCATCCCAGACTTCCTTGTACACCAACAACGCAAGAGTCCTGTTTTCCTGTATCTTTTCGTCGTCTTCGTTTGAAGAAGGTACTTGGTCCTGGGTCACCAAAGGGTCCGTGTTGTCCGAAGTGGAGGCGTCTAGGGACATGTGGCCAAGTGTGCCCTTAGCGGCTGCTTAGGACTAACAAAAAAGGATCATAGAAGCCCGCATACTTACGTGTAAGAGAAGTTTCTCTGGTCAGTCGTTAAACTTCTAGAAGGTCGAGGTACGCTAACACTGCGTAAAAAATCCTTAATCATCTACCTGATGTCGACGATCGGGAGGGTAAACGGACAGCAAAGATCATAATCTGGTGCTGACGCCGCTTCGAGGCACCGAAGGGCTGATCAGTGTTGCAAGGTTACAAGGCGGTGAAAACGATGCTTATGAGTCGTATTGGTGTGAAAGTCTGAGTGACTTGGTAGATCAAACAATTGAGTGCTACTCTGAGTGAGTACTCTGAGTGTGGCCAGAGTTGCCGTGAGGGAGAGCGCGAGTCCCCCGATCTGGTCAAGCTCGGATTACATAATCGGACTGTTCCTTTCCTCCTTGGGTAGCTGCTTCCTTATCCACACGCGTCCATCCGTGTTTTGACTTCTAACCGTCATCGACGCACCCAGTATCATCACCCACGAGAGAGCATAGGTCCTTTCTTCCTGGGGAAACCCTCGTGCGTTCTTTGTCCTTTGCCATTCTTGGCAGTAACGTAGCAGCCTTTACAGCCGTCATGCAGCGCACCAACTCGATGCTCTTTGCGAACTTCAACCAGGATTTTACGTGTGTACCCCTTTCCTTCCTAGAACTATGCAACCCTAATTCCTTCTTTAAGATGTATCTCCGTTGGCACGCGCAAAGGTTATAGCATCACTAATTGCGACCCCTTTGGCCGAGTCTATACTATGAGTGCGTTGGTTCATGTTTCATTCGACTTCCTAGAACTCTGACTCTGCCGAAATAGACGATGGTGCCCGCGGGATAGTAGAGATGCTCTTTTGTACTTCACTTATCGCTCTCGTCGGCGCGGCGGACCAGCCATCGTCAAGTCCGCGGAAACTACAAATCGTCAACACCAAAGTACGTTCCCGCCCGCCGGTCTGATGATCTCCGCATTCATTCTATTGGACCACAGCGGCAGTCTATGATTTGCGAGCTTCTCTTCCCTTCATCTATTCTCGCCGTCAAAATGAACCGAAAGACACTGGTCATCGTCCTGGAGGCCGAGATCTACATTTATGACATCTCCAACATGCGCCTTCAGCACGTTATCGAGACAACGCCTAACCCTGAAGCCATCGTCGCCCTTTCCCCCTCCGCTGATAACTCATACCTTGCATACCCCTCTCCTGTCCCCGCACCAGCACCAATTCCTATCGCACCACAAACACCACCCGCACAGTCACCTACCACAGGCGCAGCCTCGGGTGACGTCCTTCTCTTCTCAACCAAGTCCCTCACTGTCTCGCAGATCATCCGTGCACATAAGGCACCTATCTCTGCCCTCGCGCTGAACAGCACTGGAACTCTTCTTGCCACCGCTTCGGACAAGGGTACCGTCATCCGAGTGTGGGGCGTCCCTGGTGCGGAGAAGTTGTACCAGTTCCGGCGTGGTACGCGCGAAGCGCGTATATACTCGCTCAATTTCAACGTGGTCGGGACTCTACTGGCAGTGAGCAGCGCGCACGACACGGTGCATATCTTCAAGCTTGGTACCGGACGCAGCAGTGGTAGCAGCAGCATTAGTAGCAGGGATGACCACGCAACGAGTCCATCGGGTAGCGTGGACAGCCGCGAGGGTGCTGGAGCCCTGGAAGGGGGTTATGATGCGTTTGTGGATGACAAAAAGAAGAAGAGTGGGGGCGTATCATCGAGTCTGCGTCGGCGGTCGTTGCATCTCACGAAGAACATCACGTCATCAGTTGGCGGGTATCTCCCAAACACGCTGACGGAGATGTGGGAACCATCGCGGGATTTCGCATTTCTCAAACTGCCAACAAGTGGCGCACGGTGTATTGTTGCTCTCAGTGGGTGCGTTACTGGACCGGTCTAATTGCCTCGTGTTGCGTACCGCTCAATCATTGTGTCGCGATAATAGGACGATGCCTCAGATCATGGTCGTCTCATCCGAAGGCTACTTCTATTCGTACAGCATCGATCTCGAAAACGGTGGGGAGTGTTCCCTGATGAAGCAGTATTCGTACGTCTTGCAATTTTATGACCTGGTTGTTGTTCTAACGTTCTCTCAGATTGCTCGACTCTGCAGACGAGGCCTCGAATGATTAGGTGCCGGAGATGGCCTCATTAGGGACCTGATTTTTTGTTCGTTCGTCTTGTATGATACAGGTACAGTATGACGTGTTGCCGATGACGTGATGACGACTTGTGTACGCGTGATCGCGGGAATTCCCTGCATTGCCAATTCTGAAAGTCCGAAAAACTCACTCGTGGGATGGTCATGTGATGTCCAGTCACGACTGTTTTGACTTGTTGGCTAGCGCAAGCTACCTGCGCCAGGTACTCATGATATGCCACAAGATCATGGTGGAATCCCATCTTTCGACCAGGGCGAATTACAGGTCCATTTCCTTGGTATGACACTCACTGGGGTTATCCCTGAGAGGTTTCCTCCGAAACGGTATGTTCAACAGTTAAGATTCATTTTTTTCAACTAATTTTCCGCTCAACACACATTGGCTCTGGTGATCCTATCTGCTTACTTAGCCAAACTGTGACAATCCATAACCTCCCTGATGAAGTCCTCTTGGAGATATTCAATTTCTACCGGCAGACATTCGGAGACCAACTCAGAGTTTGGAATAACAGGAATGGGTGGTTCAAACTTGCCCATGTGTGCCAGAACTGGCGATCTGTCGTACTGGCGTCACCCTCCAAATTGCAGTTGCGACTTTACTTTGCGGCCAATTCGCCCACAAGCGCTGTTGCGCTCGACCATCTTTCACACTTGCCGATCATCGTCGACTTTAGCAAAGTCACCTGGTATGCCAGTGCTCAGAAGCGGTTGATTTCGGCACTCCGATATCCCGATCGTGTTTGTAGTATTGCTATTAGGGGATCGCAAAAGCGAAGGAACGCGGAAAAGATCATAGAAGCACTGGATCTACCTTTTCCTGTGCTGGAGAGCCTCGAACTTGACGATATGACTGGCGTTGGACACATCCTCCTGGCCTCATCTTTTATGGCTTCCATCCAGTCTCTACGACATCTTCGGTTGTTCGGCTCATGGCCTCTCCCATCCATTCTCCCATTATTATCGGTTACAACAGCACTCGTTGACCTCACGTTGAGAACTGACAGGGTCTTCTGCCCAACGACAGGAGCGTCGCTCCTTACCTATCTCCAACACCTTCCCCACCTACGTAACCTCCAGGTGACTACGTTCATGTATTTGTATCCCCCTACTACCATAGAAAAGCCTCTCATCGCAACTGTCTTGCTAGCGGAGCTGACCTGCTTCCGCTTTATTGGCGAATGTGCTGAAATGGACTGGTTCGTAGCCGGGTTGGTCTTACCGTCCCTACGGGAATTCCGTATATCAATCACAGATAATTCCGATGTCCTCTGCATCCCGAACCTCTTCGAGTTTATCCGCGTTGCAGGAATCTCTTTCTTCGGAGCTCAATTAGCGATTACGAGTTTTCTCAGGATTTCCTTGTTTGCACATCCCCATTCAATTGATGATCCGCCCTCCAAAATAGTCACGATCAAGACTCAATTAGCATCGGACCCAGGAAGTGCGCTCTCTGCGATGCTCACCACTCTAGAGGATGTATTTCTCTTCTACGAAAAATCGCCTTTTGGTCTTGTACCCTGGCGCAAATTCTTCAAGGAGTTCCACGGCGTGAAGGTTCTCCGATTGCACCACGGCCTAGAAACGCAAGTTGTGGAGATGCTTCGACAGCCCGTCATTCCTTCACCCCTACAGTAAGAGGTCGATCTGTATGTGATAACGCCTTTGAACATGCCAATTAACAGTAAAAGGCCGCTGAGGAACCAATTCTCCTTGGATATTTTTCCATCACTGGAGGAGATCGTGGTGTGTTCAAGAACGCTAGATACGCCGATCGATGAGAAGGAGAGCGCGTCTGTGCTCGAGTCATTTAGGCCCTTCGTGACCGCACGGCATCAGGTCGATCGCCCTGTGAAAGTGTTCTGGAGCGCAGATGGGGAGGTTCTAAGGTATTTTATGCCGGATCCCTGGGCCATGAAGGGAAATTGATGCTCGACGAGGGCCAGCGGATGGTATCAATCGTCACTGGGTCAAAAATTGTATAGTACTCGATGTATCTTTTCCGACATGTATTTGTATGGGCATGCGGTCAGTAACTGGTAGTGTATCATGCTCAATCACCCTTCGGTTTGCGCTTTGCCAACGCTGACATGCGCTGACATTTAGCGCCAATGAGGGATGGTCATGTGATGTCCAGTTGCCCTGCTACTTATGGTCGTGGTGGAATCCCGGGTGGAATCCTGCAAGAATCCCATGGCCCGACCCCCCGGCATGACACTCACCACCGTTATCCCTGATGGATTACCTTCGTAACCGTATGTCTAACAAGTTGAGATTCTCCTCTAACTAATTATCCACACGAAAGACACGTTGGCTTCGGCAATGGCTAACTTCGAGTCAGTTGGGTCACCTACCCAAACTGTGACAATCGACAACCTCTTCAATAATGTCCTCTTGGAGATATTCGACCTCTATTGGCAAACCTTCGGAGACCAACTGAGTTCTGAAAGGGTTTGGAATAAGAACGGGTGGTTCAAACTTACTTATGTGTGCCGTAATCATTGGCGCTCTGTCGTACTGGCGTCGCCCTCCCAATTGCGGCTGCGACTATACGTCGCAGGCAAAATGCCCACAAGAGCGGTTGCGCTTGAATGTCTCTCACACTTTCCAATCATCGTCGATTTTAGTGATGTTACCTAGAAGGGTAGTGCACAGGAGCGCTCAATATCTGTCCTCAGATATCCGATCGTGTCTGTAGGATTGCAATTAGTGGGTCGCACAAGAACACTTATAGGACTGCCGAGATGCTGGATTTACCTTTCCCCGCGCTGGAGAGCCTCGAACTTGAAAATATACCCAGTCCTGACTCCTGTGGCCTTCAACAAAGTGCCAGTGTGGTCAAATGGAACAGCATAGGAGCGACGAAAGTGTGGGAGGGAGAACTTGACGCGCTTGACGACCCGTATGGTACTTGTGCAGGTATCTGTGGGTAGAACATCAGTTACATCATACATTGGATATTCAGTGTCGCTGTCTAGACCTTGTCCATCGCAGGACATGGGTGATCTTCGAATACGCGGATGGGTACACACAGCGAATGCAGTTTGAATGTTTTGAATTTTCGTCGGCCGGCTTCCAGTCATCTCCACGTGATCGTGTGCCGTTCTGTAAAGGCCGCTTGAAAAACCAAACAACAACCCAACAAGTCGGCAAGACGCTTCTTGAGACGCTTAATGCTAGTTCTGAGGGAATCCCTCCGCAATTGTAATGTATGTTCAACAAGTTGGAATTCTCTTTTCTTCTGACTGATTCTTTACCGAAAGACACATTGACTACGATTTAACCGAAATAGGCCCTTGAACCTACCCGCGAACGAACCTACCCGCGAACGAACCTACCGCGAACGATGACTATTGACAACCTCCCCGACATAGTCCTCTTAGAGATATTCGATTTTTATCGGCTCACTTTCGGGAACCTGCTCAATTCTGAGGGGGCCTGGAATAACAAGAATGGGTGGTTCAAGCTTGCTCATGTGTGCCGCGATTGGCGATCTCTCGTACTCGCGTCGCCCTCCCGACTGCGGCTGCGACTCTACTTCGCAGACGAAACCTCCACAAAAGCGGCTGTGGTTGACTACTTTTCACACTTGCCAATAATTGTCGATTATCGCAACGTCATATGGAATACCAGGACACAAAAGCAGTTGATTTCTGCACTCAGATATCCCGATCGTGTCTGCAGGATTTCAATTATGGGACCCGAGGCATATGATGATGATAGGTCTGATAGGATATTCAAAGTGCTGGATCTATCTTTTCCCGCGCTGGAGAGCCTCGCACTTGACAATATATTCAGCGTCGGACGTGTCCTCCTATCCCAGTCTTTTATGGCTTCCATCCGATCTCTGCGACATCTTTGGTTGGACGACGTGTGTTTCAGATCCCTTCACTCAATTTTATCGGTTACAACATCCCTTGTTGACCTCACTTTAGACATCGACACACACTTCCTCTCAACAAATGGAGCCACGTTCCTTACTCATCTCCAAAGCATGCCTCACCTGCGTAATCTCCAGGTGTACACAGGTTTCATAGCCGCACGACTGCCCCCCACTACGTCTGTCTTGCTACCGGCACTGACCTCCTTCCGCATTTGCGGCGAATGTCCTGAGATAGAGTGGTTCGCTTGTGGGTTGAACACACCGTCCCTACGGGTACTCCACATAAAAGTCGCGTGCTTTTACAGTGATACACTCCACTTCCCGTACCTCTCCAAGATCATCCGCGTTACAGGGATCGCTTTCATTGCCGCTCGATTATCGATTACGGGATCGGATCTCAAGACTTGCTTGTGTGCACACCCCCATTCAGCTAACGGTCCGCCCTCTAAAACAATCACGATCACCACTCAATCACGATCGGACCCGGGTAGTGCGCTCTCTGTGATGCTCGCCACTCTTGAGGATGTATTCCTCTTCTGCGAATCATCGCCTGTGGGTCTTGTACCCAGGCGCGAGTTCTTCAAAGTGTTACGCAATGTAAAGGTTCTCCGATTGCACCACGGCCTAGAATTGCAAGTCGCGGATATGCTCCGACAGCTCCCCGTCATTCCTCCACCTTCAGGAGAAGAGGTCGATCCGGATGCAACGACATCTTCGGGAACCCCGATTATCAGTGACAGTAACCAACTTACCCTAGATATTTTCCCGTCACTGGAGGAGATCGTGGTGTATGCAGCAACATCGGATACGTCGATTGATGAGAAGGAACGTTCGTCTGTGCTCGAATTATTTGAGTTGTTCGCGAATGCACGGCGTGAGGTTGGTCGCCCTGTGGAAGTGTTCTGGAACACAGATGGGGAGGTTCCAAGGTATGCCGACACGCATCGATGTCCAGGAGATGTCATGAAGTGGCCATATTTCGAAGAGTAGCATTTACTAAAACCCGAATTTGTATTCCCCGGTGTTTAGTACCCGGTACAGAGGCTGTTACCGGTATTACACGTATTATGCTGAAGAATGTGTGCTATAAACGGCGGGCCAGTGTTGGCTGGCTATAGCCTAAGGCAACAATCGAGTGAAATGGGGCACGGTCATACGTAGCCTGGTAGTCGACCGTGACGGGGTGGGCTTCTCCCAATTCTTCATGCTGATCAGCAACCAGTTGGAAGTGCGGGTTGCGTCCATCATTTCTTGCGAAACAACTTCTGAGTAATCGTTCTGGACCTGGCTAACTGGAGATATGCGGCAATCCTGATCAAGATTTTGATGTACCGAAACACTCCGCCCCATACTTAACCCAAGGCCATCTTAAGTACAATGTTTGCAACTTCGCAGCCAACTGCCTCTGCATCCTCGCGGTAAGCCCTTGGCTCCGCGCCCATCGCAGTTCGGTTCTCCATCGCCCACACCATCGCCCAGCTCGGAACCATCACCTGAATATCAACCAGCGTACGGTGTATGGCCTTGGCCGTATCACGGATGGTGCGCAGCCAGAGTAGCAGTTGCAGCTACCTTAGTTCTCCTTTTGATTCTCTTACGAGTAACGAAAAAGTCGTGGTTGAGTTGAACGCTGAGCGCTGAGTGCGCGTGTGATAAGGTTTTCTTTCCGTCTGCGTTTGTAATAATTTCCCAGTCCAAGCTTGAGCCCAAGCCATCATAAAAGATCATAAAAGGGGTATTTTCCATCGTGGAACCAAAGGCAGACAGCAAGTCACCGCCGAGATACCATTCCGTATCCAGCTTGGCATCTCAAAAATCGACGCGATTTCGGATAATATCAACCCCTAGTTCTCCAATGGCATACGCAGTCGCTGTGTATAGCACGGGTACAATAAGTGAGTACTTTCAAACAAGGGCATAATGAATATCGCGTACATTGCGGGTGTGCTGCGATATGAAGAGGAATAATTGAAATGTCCATGACCCGGATGTTTGTCGTCCCGTATACCTATGGGCCAGTGTATCGGCAGATAGCGACGGGTGCTTGATATCGTAGACTCACCTTCAACTTATTGTCCACAACCCCCCCGTCTTCTCGAGGGAGCATCGAGCAAGACCCGGCCGTATCTAGAAAACTGATTTAATAGACCGTCCAATGCTGAATTGATCGTGTGACTCACGGGCAGCGGACAATATATACTCCTTCAGGAATCCTAAGCAACGTTATCCGTCCATGGAAAATGTTGAACGAGAACACTAGTAAGCGCACCAATGATTTCCTCATCAGTTTGTACTGATGGGCCCGGGAACACCTCTTCTTCTAAAGGAGAAACAACGATGGGTCACTCTAGATTGATATCACCAGATTACCAGATACATGCCTTTAAAAATCCTCTTGAAAGGTTCTTGCTGTGCAATTCGCCGAGTGAACTTTACTGATTCCGCAAAGGATCGGAGGTCTTGACAGCCAAAGTAAATAAGGATTCTCAGTCATATCACGCGAAAAGACTTTGCCATATTCCTCTTCAAAATAATGTGGGTCAATCACAGGGGGTTCGAGGGGGTTACTGGATTTGATATGCTGTAATTAAGGTTGAGCGTTCGCTCACGAGGAGCGTAGATTCCGGATGCGTACAATGGAACCACGGGAGAAAGGATGATTCAATATAGACCAGAAAGTTGCATATTTTTTCTTGGGATCGGGGACTGTTGGTGAGGTGAGTAGGGCCGAGTAGAGCCGGGTGGGCTTCCTATATCACACTTACCTAACCAACTTCCATGGAACTGAAACAAGGCGATTTCGTGGCTCGGAATTCGGGCCTTGATTTGCTCCAATTGCAACTTATACTGCTTCCGCAACCCAGGCGGGCAGTCGCCGCCATCAATGCGAGCTTGAATCGGGGCAAGATACTTCTCCTGCACGGCTTGTGCGTCCGAAGACATTGCGGAAAGTGGCAAAAAGGCCAAAGTGGAGGACTTCACGTCGAAAAGCCCCCTTTCCCCGGCATGACTTGAAAATCGCATTCAACGAGGAACCAAACGCTGTGAACCACGGTGAATGGAAAGCACCCACTAGAGCTCTGCTTGTTTCCGAAGTTCGTCCGGATCTCCCAGGGCATCACCTGTCAAGAAGTCCGATTCGAACTCTTCCTTTACCTCTGTTTGAAATCCTCAGCATCATGGTCACGGGTCAAGACGAAATCGGCACACGATAGGTTATCCCCGTAAAGCAGTGTTCTTGGACGTTGTTTCCAACACCCCGAAGATCGACCACTACTTCAACACCCGCAGTTTTCAACACGTCTGGGTCACCGATTCCCGAGAGTTCTAGGAGCTACGCTAATATGAGGCATAGTGACCCATAGCGGATCTCCCACGGTTACCTGGGGGGACATGATCGTTCTAAAATAGCCAGATGCTAGTCAGCGCCATCTTATCCACGCACCGAGGTGAATGACTTGCATACCCAGCAGAAAAGACAACCTCCTTTCTAACATACGCTTTGTACTCGTTGCCCTCATAAATGAAGCTGACGCTCTCAGCTGTCGCATCTCCGCTGGGAGCTTTTGACAGCGAGGCCATCGTGACATGAGCAGATGTCAGGACAGTAAGATTGCTTCGGGAAGCATGCGGCTCATAATACATCTTCGATAAGGAAATAAGCTTGTCATGAGAAACCACTGAGCAAATATTACGGACATTTGCAGAGTAAGATCGCTTCCGGGTCCTGGGGCTAATCGTGAGGGGGGTTGACCATATTCCTGTAGTCTGAGAGATATGAGATGGAGTAATTCATTCTAAGCCATTCAACTTACGTCTCCAGAAAACTAATGTAATGTATTATCAGTTGATAAATTCACGCGAATGTGGAGAATTACAGTACTGGTTCCGCGTTCAGATTGATTCCGAGCTTCTGAAGAGCCTCGACTAAAAGCTTTTCGTAGCCGGACGGCAATGTGGCATATCCCACCTCCAGAGTACCTGTGAGAAGTTGGTCGATGTATCCGTATCTAGTGAGAGTGACGTGCCTTTAAGTCCGTGTTCCCGCACGTCAAATTTCACTGTATCGTCCTTTACCTCAGGGACGAGAAATTTCTCCACCTTGGTGTAATACCTCTTCAATGTTTCCCAGTTCCACCCCTTATTCCCTAGCTTCTCAAATGCTTCACAGTGAACGATAAATACATTACCCTTGTTGTTACTTCAGTCGATCACGAACCATTTATATCTGGGGCAGCAGGACGGTGGAAGAAGAAGGTATTGATTGATGAGGTTCCTCCAAGACCCTTTCCTCTGTGCTGGGATAAATGACCAGTGGCACGCTTCGGGCGGGCTGAGCGTACCTTGGCCAGTACACAGACTTCCCATTAGCATTCGCTTGGGGCGCCTTACCCTAAAGTTAGAACGAGGAAGAATCAAATACGATGCACTTTACCGAAAAAAATATCCAATCATACTGGGGTTTACCTAGTTGGCTTCCCAAGATGGCCGGGATTACTGTACACAGAAGATGATACACTGGATGAGTGAGGATCGATGGGCTAAAACTTAAGATCACACAGATTTCTGGATCGTTCAAGTTGGGGGCACCCGCCTCCAGGACCAGAACGGACACAGAAGGGTCCTCAGATAAGCGCGTAGCGACAACGAGGCCCGTCGTCTACGACAGGATGTAAGTGCACGGCCATCGAAGTCAAGGTTGAGTTGTAGTCATACCCCTCCACCTGAGATGTTCGAAGATTCATTTAACGAACTTACTGTAAATAGACAAAGGAAGCTCTTACCGACGATGATGTAGTCGAAAGACTGGTCGGAGACTTGGTCAATTGTGGCAAGCATAGTAAAAACAGGGATAGGATAGACGAAACAGCCAACAAGCAGTTAGTTACGCGTCAGAAGCCCTTGATGATCGATGATCCGTGATAAGAAGGCTATTTCCGCACAAAGTCCGCACTACTAAACTGACCTTGAAACCGACACATCGATACTTGAATGCTGGTGCTGCCATTGCGGTCCAAGTCTGTGGGTCGCAAAGTTAATAAAGTCATCCAGATACAAGATGGTTGTCATTACGGTAATAAAACAGGCTGGAAAAATGCCACGAACATGTACAGAGTATTGACGTACGCTTGTACTGTCGACACGTGGATCTATGCCCAACCCTAACCCAAATCTAGTGACGAGTGTCACCTCCGTACAGTACAGTGCAGATTCATCAAACATGGCTCCTAAAAAGCAACAGACTCAGGCCTCAAGGCCTCAAGCTTCAAGCTGAGCGCTGAGCGCTTGTTGATTGACCAGTCAGCATCAACGTAAACTCAACGTATCACGTGAGCACGTGCCTGGAATCCTTGCGATCTCTGGTAACGGAGTCTGGTTGTAAGTGGCATGTTGCTCACAAGGGCTACCCCTCAGGGGCTCTCTCAGAAGCTGTAGGTTCACAAGTTGAAACTCTCTTCAAGTTTAGACTGATTTTCTATCAAAAGACACACTGGCTCCCCAGCTGGCTCCGGCGATCCTACCTGTAAGCCAAACTGCTCACCTATTACCCCAACGGTGACATTCAACAACATCCCCGACGATGTCCTCTTGGAGATATTCGATCTCTACCGGAAGACCTTCGGCGATCAACTCATGTCTGAGAGGATATGGAATAACAAGAACGGGTGGTTCAAGCTTGCCCATGTCTGTCACAATTGGCGCTCTGTCGTACTGGCGTCGCCCTCCCGATTGCGGTTGCGACTTTGCTTCTCAGGAAATACACCCACAAGAGCGGCTGTGCTCGACTATTTCTCACATTTGCCAATTATCATCGACTATAACGGTGTTGCCTGGAAAGCCAGTACACCGAATCGCTTGATGTCTGCACTCAGATATCCCAATCGTGTCTGCAGGATTGCAATTGCAGGGTCATACAGCTACTCTCGGACTGATAATAGGATCATCAAAGCGCTGGATTTACCTTTCCCCGCGCTAGAGAGCCTCGAACTCCGCCATGTAGCCAACGTTGAACAGGTCCTCCTATCCGAGTCCTTTATAGCCTCCATTCCATCTCTGCGACGTCTTCAATTGGACGGCGTGGATCTCAAATCACTTCTCCCATTATTATCGGTTACGAGATTACTGGTTGACCTCGCTTTGGGCCTTCGCACGGCCATTTCAATGGAAGGGGCGTCACTCCTTTCCCATCTTCAACATATGCCTCGCTTGCGTAGTCTCCATGTGACGACACTACATTATTTCTACGAAGAAATGCGACTTCAAATGCCTCTCACTACATCTATCATGCTCCCAGAGCTGACCTGCTTCCGCTTTGTTGGCGAAAGTTCTCAGGTAGAGTGGTTGGTGGCTGGGTTGGACACACCGCCTCTCCGGGAACTCCACATATCAATCACTGATCAGGACCTTCGCCGCATTCCTCATACATTCGACATCCCGTACCTCGCCAAGTTCATCCACGTCTCGGAAATAGTTTTCTTGGCAGCTCGATTAACGTTTTCCGGACCAAGACTCACGACTTCCTTGTTTACACGTCCCAATTCAATTGATGTCCCGCCCTCCAAAATAGTCACGATCAAGGCTCATTTTGTAGCGCTCCCAGGTAGCGGGTTCTCTGCGATGCTTGCCGCCCTGGAGGATATATTCCTTACCCTGACGCAAGAACTCATGACCCATTTATCACCGTTTCAGGATCTTGTACCCTGGCGCAAAGTTTTTGAAAAATTCTGCAATGTGAAGGTTGTCCGACTGCACCACGGCCTAGAAACGAAATTTGTGGATATGCTCCAACAGCCCGCTCAACAAGAGGTCGACCTGGACGCGACAACACTTTCAGGTACACCAATCAACAGTAACAGGAATCAATCCACCTTGGATATATTCCCGGTGCTCGAGGAAATCGTGCTGTATACGAATACGTCGATTTATGAGGATGAGAGCGCGTCTGTGCAGTCTGAGACTGTACTGGAGTTGTTTGGGCCGTTCGTGACTGCACGGCACGAGGTGGGTCGCCCTGTGAAAGTATTCTGGAATAAAGATGGGGAGGTTCCGAGGTACTATTCCGCGATAGAGCCAGGGTATTTCTCGTGGTGAGCCCAGAAGAGCGGTTGATGCTTGAAAGTAAGTGGGCGGGTTGTAGGCTACTTAGCAATCGTCACTGGGGTAAAGATTGAAAAATACTCGATATGTACATGTATGATCATATGGCATGCGGCAGTAACACTAGTAATAGGTAGCGAATCGTGTTCATATTACCTTTCCGTTATCCTTTGCCCCAACTGACATCTAGGACAAGAAGCTGAAGGTGGGAACGGGCCCCGTACCGTAGCAGCCTGAGTGACGGTAGTCCTGACCTGCAGGGCCGGCTAACTTTGCAAGCATCAGGCAACCGTCAAGCACGCGTGCTCAACAATGTATCACGTGATTGTGTGCCTATTGATGTTTGACATTTATCCAATCGATGATTGACGATTTCTGATTGCAAGTGGCATGTCGCTCACTAGGGATACCCCTCAGGAATTCCCTCTGAAACTGTATGTCCAACATGTTGTCATTCTCTTCATAATTTAACCAATTTTCTATCAAAAGACACATTGGCTCCGGCAATCCTAACTGTTCTTTTACCCCAACCAAGACAATCGACAACCTCCCCGGCATTGCCCTCTTGGAGATATTCGATCTATACCGACTGACCTTTGGCGATCAATTCAGGTCTGCCAGGGTTTGGAATAGCAAGACCGGATGGTTCAAGCTTGCCCATGTGTGCCATAATTGGCGATCTGTCGTACTAGCGTCGCCCTCCCGATTGCGCATGCGACTTTACTTCGCAGATAGTACGCCCACAAACGCGCTTGCACTCGAATATCTTTCCCACTTGCCAATTGTCATCGACTATAGCGGTGTCTCCTGGAATGCCAGTAGTCAGGACCGCCTGATTTCTGCACTCAGACATCCCGATCGTGTGCGGGGCATTACAATTAGATGTCCGCAAATGCTAAGGACCTTGAATAAGATTATAGAGTCTCTGAACCTACCTTTCCCCGCGCTGGAGGGCCTCGAACTTGAAAATATAACCACCATTGGACGTATCCTCCTGGCCACATCTCTTATGACTTCCATCCAGTCTCTCCGACATCTTCGATTGACCGGCGCGTCTGTCACATCCTTTTTTCCACTATTATCGGCCACAAGAGCAATTATTGACCTTACTTTGAGCTTCGACACGGTCCTCTGCCTAGAAAATGGAGAGTCGCTCCTCACCCATCTTCAGCACATGCCTCACCTGCGTAATCTTCAGGTGTCCACGCGGTTTTATCGCCCCGAAGAAACGCCTTCCACTATGTCTGTCTTGCTAGCGGAGTTGACCTCCTTTCGCTTTTTTGGAGAATGTGCTGAAATAGAGTGGCTCTTGGCCGGGTTGGTCACACCGTCCCTACGGGAATTCTACGTATCAGCCTATGACCGCTCTGGCACACTCCACATCCCGTACCTTTCCGAGCTCATCCGCGTCGCAGGAATCGCTTTCCTCTCAGCTCGGATATCGATCTCGGGACTAGGTTTCGCGATTTACTTGATCGCACGTCCCCATCCAGCTGAAGATCTACCTTCCAAAAGAGTCATGATCACAACTACATTTATGGAGCACCCAGGTGGTGTGTCCTCTGCGATGCTTGCCACCATAGAAGATATCTTTTTCTCCCCCACCATCGGGCCCATCCCGATCATGCATTTCGTATTGTCGTTTGCTAATCTTGCACCCTGGCGTCAATTTTTTGAAGAGTTCCGCAACGTGAAGGTTCTCCGATTGCAATACGGCCTCGAACGCAAGTTGCAGATATTCTCAGACAGCCTGCCACGGATCCTCCACCTGCACAAGAAGGGATCGATCCGGACGCGATAACACCTTTTGGCACGTCGATTAACAGTAATGGGAGCCAATTCACCTTTGGTATTTTCCCCTCACTGGAGGAGATTGTTGTGTATGCAAGAACATCGGATACGTGGATTGATGAGAAGGTGCGAGCGTCTGTACTCGAATCATTTGGGCCATTCATGACTGCACGGCATGATGCGGGTCGCCCTGTGAAATGTCATGGAACACTCATGAGGAGCTTCCACGGTATTTCCTGACGGAAAATGGTGCCTGAAGTAGGCAAGCGGATAGTAGCAGTCATCATCACTGGGATAAATTTTGAAAAAAAAGCCCGTCTGATACTTGATGTGTTTGAATAGCTTGTCGGTCTGCTTCTCCCACATGTACATGTATAATCAGATCGCGTGTGGTACCAGTTAGCTGCCAGCGTTTGTACTCACATAGCCTTTCCGCTTACGCCTTCAAAGTTACCCTACTACACGCGGACGTTTCTTAGTATTTCTTACCTATATTGCTCTGCATACAGTAAGAAGTTTAGGGGGAAATCCGAATTTATATTCCGCTACGTGAACTATTTGGTAGTGTACGTATTATGCTGAGGTGTGTGTGTTGTAAACGACGAGATCTGGCTGGCCGGAGTGGTCACGCTAGCCCTCGACGCGGGGTTCAGGGCTTCTCCCAATTCTTCACAAATCAGCTAACTTACCAGCCAGCATGCGACCGAATGCGGGTTGCATCAGTGTCGCGTCCCGCGTTTTATTGCAGTTATTCTTGCGAAACGACTTGTGCGCGTCCCGCGCAAGCTAAATTGTTCTTTTGGTTGTTCTGGACCCGGGCTGAGTAATCTTGAAGGACAGCAGGATGCCCTGCCCATACCTGACCCAGACATCCATAATTATATCCTAGAAAGTGTTTGCAACATCGTAGCCAACCTCTGCATTCTTGCGATGAGCGCTCCGCTCCGTGTCCATAACCGCCCCGTACTTCGGTTCTCACATCGCCAACACATTGCCTATCGTCGCACGCTTGTCCATGAACTCGGCAGCGAAACACGCAATGACTGCCTCGCCAATCTCCGACACTACGTCACATCGATCCCTCGACACCACAAATATATGTGGGACTTGATAGAAGTACGGTTAGATCTGCGTGGGGGCAGCGAGAGACATACAGTTACGAAGTAGTTGTTGATACATATCTTGCAGAGGCGTGCGTGTTGCGCGAGTTTTGCTTGAGAGCCAGCTCTTCAGGAATAAGCATCGCGTTGTCGGTGTCGTCAGTCATGCCCGGTGGTTCGGCAGAGGACATGGGGAGGCGGGGACCGATGGAGGTTGATGTCGTCGGGTGCGCAAATGTCGATGCTGTGATAGTAAGGATTATGGGCGAGGAGAGAATGTAAGAAAGAAAGGACCTTATGCTCCAAACACAAAAGTCATTATACTGTTGGAGGCGGAGTCTCTCGCGTCCGGCTTTTGAACGACAAGTAAGTCGAGGTCCTCCGACGAGGAAGAGTTGTGCAAAGAGGTCAAGGTCCCGGGAGAAAATAAAGATGTTTCCTGTATTGGCCGTCCTTGCTGACCCGCATGAGAAAGCAGGGAGAGGTGAGGCTGCACAGGTCAGCCCTCCAGTGTTACATGCAAATCTTGGGGAATATCGCGGAGTCAGCCATGTTTTGGGGGGAAAGCGGTGAATGCTGCGCCATGAGAAGGTGAGCGAGCGAGAGGGAAAGGGGAGGGGGTGGTGGTGGGAGCGAGCAGACTCACTGGAGCATCTGTCATACTGCGAGTGTCGCATGCGAATGCCGTGAAAGCGTTCGTAACAGGTAGAGCATTCATGTATGTCGGTCTGCGCAAGGAGGAGACAATTGAAGAAGCCATGAATGGCATTGAGCTGATGCGAAGGCAGAGAGGTAAAGCAGGCACGAGTGGAGGCGTGAAGGGGGGTGCGAGTGGGGGTGCCGGCAGGAGGCTTGCTCAGGGGGCCGAGTCGGCGTTGCAAGTATGTTCGCAATGGTGAGCCTGCCTCTCTCAACACTGTTGCCGTTGTATCTCGCCCTTTGTATCTCGCGGTGCGCTTCTGCGGAGCGGCCGGACGTGGGCGCGCATGTGAGTCGGCCACGCCCGAACATGGAGTTTGAATTTTGTCCACTCTCCACGTGATCGTGGGTCTTCCCGCGACATGTCTGACGTTCACTAGAGCGCTGAGGCGCTGAGGCCTGAGGATCCCCCCCGCAATTATACTGTATGTTCAACAAGTTGAGATTCTATTCTTTTTTTGACTAATTTTTCACCGAAAGACCTGAAAATCTACTCGAACCACAGTATGGCAATCGACAACCTCTCCAGCCTTGTCCTCTTGGAGATATTCGATCTCTATCGGCACACTTTCGGGGACCCACTCAGCTCTGAGAGGGTTTGGAATAACAAGAACGGGTGGTTCAAGCTTGCTCACGTGTGCCGCGATTGGCGATCTCTCGTACTGTCGTCGCCCTCCCGACTGCGGCTGCGACTTTACTTCGCTGACAACACGCCCACAAGAGCGGCCGTGCTCATACCCCTTTCACACTTGCCAATCATCGTCGACTATTGCAACGTTATCTGGAATTCCAAGACACAGAGGCAGTTGATTTCTGCAGTCAGATATCCCGATCGTGTCTGCAAGATTTCAATTAGGGGATCCGAGGCATACGAAGACGATAAGTCTGATAGGGTCTTCAAAGTGCTGGATCAATCTTTCCCCGCATTGGAGAGCCTCAAACTTGACAATATTTTCGGCGTCAAACGCGTCCTCCTATCTCAGTCTTTTATGACTTCCATCCGATCTCTGCGACGTCTTCGGTTGGACGAAGTGTGTCTCGCATCCCTTTACTCAATGTTATCGGTTACAACATCACTTGTTGACCTCACTCTGGACATCGACACGCTCTTCCTCTTAACAAAAGGGGCCACGTTCCTTACCCATCTTCAAAACATGCCTCACCTGCGTAATCTCCAGGTGTACACCCAAGTTTGTCCAACCATAGAATTGCCTCCCACTACGTCTGTCTTGCTACCGGCGTTGACCTCCTTCCGCATTTTTGGCGAATGTCCTGAGATAGAGTGGTTTGCTAGCGGGTTGAACACACCGTCCCTACGGGAATTCCACTTACACGTCGCGGATAATGGCAATGGCAACCTCCGCATCCCGTACCTCTCCAAGTTCATGCACAGTTCAAAAATCGCTTTCTTCGCAGCTCGATTATCGTTTTCGGGACAATATCTCACGACTTGCTTGTGTGCACATCCTTATTCGATTGACCATCCGCCTTCCAAAACAGTCACAATCATGACTCACTTACTATCAGACCCAGGTAGTGCGCTCTCTGCGATGATTGCCACTCTAGAGGATATATTCTTCTACTACGAATCAAAGCCTTCGGATCTTGTACCCTGGCGCGAATTCTTAGAACAGTTCCGCAATGTAAAGGTTCTCCGATTACACCATGGGCTAGAAAAACAAGTCGCGGATATGTTCCGACAGCCACCCGTCATTCCTCCACCTTCAGGAGGAGAGGTCGATTTGGATGCGACATCTTCAACTGATCGTAACATGAACCAATTCACCTTGGATATCTTCCCCTCGCTGGTGGAGATCATGGTGTATACACGAACATCGGCGTCGATCGGTGAGATGGTGCGTGCGTCTGTGCTCGAATCATTTGGGCCGTTCGTGACTGCACGGTGTGAGATGGGTCGCCCTGTGAAAGTGTTCTGGAACGCGGATGGGGAGATTCCAAGGTATGCCGATGCGGGTCGATATCGAATTATTAGGACGTAGCCCCAATACGCACAGACATTTCTTACCAATTTAATAGAATAGCGTTTAGAGGTCTTTTCACAACCGAATTTGTAACCCGCAGCGTCTAGTACTTGACATAGAGGCAGTCAGGTATGTGCTACGAATGCGAAGTGTGCATTATAAATGGCAGGCCAGAGTCGACTGACTATTGCTTATGGCAGCAATCGAGTGTAGTGGGGCGTTGTCGGGTAATCGACGCGGGTCAGGTGGTTTCTCCCGAATCTTTATGCAGATTAGCAATGCAGACGCATACAGTAAGCGTCGCGTCCCTCTGTTTTTCTTGCGCGTAATAGTCCTGGACCTGCTAAGCGGCAATCCTGAAGAGCCGAAACTCTCAGGCTCTCAGCAACTTCAAGTTCTCCGACCGCCCATACTTACTGTAACCCAGGACACCGTGATTAGTACAATTTTTACAACTTCGCAGCCAACCGCCTCTGCGCATCCTCGCGATCGGCCTTGGTTCCGCGTCCATCACCATCCTCGCAGTTCTGTTCTCATCGCCGACACCATCACCTGAATACTAAATGGCGACCTCAAGAACCATTACCACCGCACGCTTGGCCATGAACTCGGCAACGAAATTGCCTCAGTGCCTCGGCAATCTCCGTCATTGCACGACAGTCCCATTGCCATCCACGTCACTGTCCTCGCCATGCAACCACCGCCTCCACTTTCCCTTGGGCGGTTCTGCCCGTGCTGGCCACAGCCGCACTTCTGTGAGGTGCCGCCTCCGCCTGAACGCCGTGCTTGTCCTCCCCAGACACTTTGGCAGTCACACCTCTCGAATGACTTGACTTCTTCGGCAAAGGTCGCGAAGTGCCAACTGGCCCATCATATTGAAACTCGCTCGCAGCATTCTCTACCTATTCTTGACCCAAGAGAACTTCTGCTTGTCCGCCGCACATAGACTCGGCGACAAAACTGTGGCGAAACGTGCGATGGCTGCCCTCGCCAATCTCCGCCATTGCGCGGAGATCCCATCGCCACTCCCACACCTGCTGTCCTCACCGCGACACCACCACCACCACTTTCCTGCAGCGCGGCTCCGCCAGTGCGGCTACTGCTGCTCTTCTGTGAGGTGCCACCTGTACTACCGAACCGCATGCGGCTGAGGTCACCTTGGCGCGGATTTCGAACATGGTATGGGTCGAGGGTTCCACCTCCGCCTGAATGCCGGGCTTTCTCTCCCCACCTCTCAAGAGACCTTCTTCATTTCTTTGGCGAAGGTCACAAAGTTGTTCATCATGTTGTGATGACGTTCGACGTCTTGCCAGAAACTGTCACTCGGTATTCTTCTGGTCAATTCACTACGTGGGACGGCAAGCTGTCGTAATATCGTTAGCTGAATGCCATAGACTGGGAGGTGGGAATTAGTTTCATACCATGGCGGGGGCAGCGATATTCATGAATTTCAGGGTCATCAAAGACATTCAACGTTTTGCGATGTAGGAACGAAGCGACTTAGTAGTACGTACGTAGCCACAAGGCCGACGCTACCTTGCGCCCTCTGTGACCAACATCCACCATCATGCAGCCGTCAAGCACCCGTATGAAACTGTCATCCAGCACAGAAATGCACGTACGGATAGTATACGGTCATGTCGTATACCATTCCGGCGCATGGCCGTGGCCTTATCAGGGACGGTGGGCAACAGGAAAGGAAGGAGCTTGACGATTTGTATGGGATCTGTGCAGGTGTCTGTGAATCAATAATAGAGGTGAATTTGGTCGCCATGTCCAGAGTTACTATCGAGATCCGGTCCACATGGGTAATCTTGGAATCCTTGTTCTGCAGAGCGCGGACGCCAGATTACAATGGATCAACACAGCACGAGCGTAGAGCTTTGAATTTTCGTACGAGTTGGGGATAGCCCATCTGTCGAGTACCATGACTTACACCTATCTCAAGGACTATCGACTAACTTATCTTCAATTCAAGTTCTACACCGGGCTTGAGAGTGTCTTCACGTGATCGTGGGCCTGGAATCCGGGCCGACAAAGGGGCCAGGGGTATCCTTTTCCCTCCTCTACAGTATGTTCAATAAGTTTATAGTCTTTTCTAACTAATTCCAACCAAAAGGCACCCTGGCACCGGTTATCCTAACTGCTCACAACCATGACAATCAACAACCTACCCGACGAAGTCCTCATAGAGATATTCGACCTCTATCGGCACACATTCGGCGATCAACTCAGTTCTGAAGGGTTTGGAATAACAAGAATGGGTGGTTCAAGCTTGCCCATGTATGCCACAATTGGCGATCCGTCGTACTGGCATCGCCCTCCCGATTGCGCTTGCGACTTTACTTCGCTAGCAATACACCCACTAGAGCGGTTGTGCTCGAACGTCTTTCACACCTGCCAATCATTGTCGACTATTCGGACTATAGCAATATTAGCTGGAAAGCCAGTGCACTGAAGCGCTGGAGTTCTGCACTCAGATATCCTAATCGTGTTTGTAGGATTGCAATTCGGGGGATATACCATACCTCTGAATATGGTATTACCAAAACGCTAGATATGTCTTTCCCTGCCCTGGAGAGCCTCGAACTTCACCATATAACTAGCATTGAATGCCTACTCCGATCCCCATCTTTTATGACTTCCATCCAATCTCTGCGGCATCTTCGGTTGGAGCGCATGTGTCTTACATCCGTCTTACCATTCTTATGGGTTACAAGATCACTCGTTGACCTCACTTTGGGCATTAACAAGGTCTCCTCAATGGAAGGAGCGTCGCTCCTCACCCATCTTCAACATATGCCTCACCTGCGAAATCTCCACGTGTTCTTACAGCTTTATCGCTCCGCAGAAATGCCTCCCGCTACATCTATCTTGCTTCCAGAGTTGTCCAGCTTCCGCATTCAAGTTGTCGGCGATTGTACTGCTTCGGTTGAGTGGTTTGTCGCTGGGTTAGACACACCATCCCTGCGGGAATTCCACATATCAGTCATAGATTTCTCTGGTAGACTCCGCATCCCGTACCTCACCAAGTTCATACGCGCAGTGGGAATTGTTTTCGTCACAGCTCAATTGACGATTATGGGATCGTGTCTCAGGACTGACATGTTTGCATACTCCCGTTCAACTGATGGCCCGCCTTCCAATATATTCACGATCAAGACGCAATTTACAGCGGACCCAGGTAGTGGGCTCTCTGCGATGCTCGCCACTCTAGAGGATATATTCCTATCTATCCCCCCTCGCTACCGTACTTGCAAATTATCGCCCGAGGATTTTGGACCCTGTTGCGGATTATTAAAAGAGTTCCGCGGTGTGAAGGTTCTCCGATTGCACCACGGCCTGGAAAGGCAAGTTGCAGAAATACTCCGACAGCCCATCGCCGATCCTCACAGGCCTCAACCCCCACAAGAAGAGGCCGATCCGGATGTGACAACACCTTCGTGCACGCCGATCATCACTAACAGGAGCGAATTCATTTCACATATTTTCCCTTCACTGGAGGAAATCGTGTTGTATGCCAGAACGCCGGATACTAGTAGGCCGATTCGTGACTCAGAGATGGAGGATGCATCTATGCTCGAGCTATTTGGGCCGTTCGTGACTGCACGGCAGGAAGTGGGTCGCCCTGTGAAAGTGTTTTGGAGCACAGATGGACAGGTTCCAAGGTATTCCGTGGCAGATCCAAGGTATTTCTCGTTGTGAGCCCGGAAGGGCGGTTGATGCTTGAGGAAGTATACAGACGGATTGTAGCAATCGTCAGTAGGGTGAAGCTTGGAGAGTCTGTACGATACTTGATGTGACCTGATAGAATCAATCAGATGGCAGGCGGCATCAGTAACTGCCAGTGATAAACGTATAGTGCTATTGATTGTGCTCACCAAATTCACCGTGCCACTCAGTCTCAGCTCACGGTGTCCGTTTACGCTTTTTTCCCCCACTCACAATGGCTCGGATATTTCTTACCATACACTTACAAGCCTTTCTACTAGTACGATGTCGGATGTCCTTCCCGTAGATCGACATATGTCTGTAGAACTTCGTCGCTCCGTTTTTCCGGCACAGATGGCTGGAACACTGGCACTTCCCTCGACGGGTCTACGTCCGAGTCTTCTGGCATTGCGCCGCTGCCTTCAAGTTGGCCGCTCAGCGCTAGCGCTCAGCCGCCGCTGCCATCATGCTGCCCATGCATGCACCGCCGACATGGAATGAAAGACTTTCCTGAAAGATGCAGTGGGCGCACTTTCTTCGAACGATTCTGCAACGCGAAAATACACAGCATACATCATTGGGAAGTACAATACTGCCTCAGCCAGAACTAATCATCTGGAAGGACCAGGAAGGTCGACGGCATGCTCACCTTGGATCGTCTACGCACGTGGTTGCGCAACGCTCCGGAAGAAAATATGGATTGTTCCGGTGTAGCGGATAACTGAGTGGTCACCGGTCACCGGTCACGGTCAGCGCTGTCAGCCCTGACGGAGATGACTTCACGTGACCGTGAAACCATAGTAACTTTATCTGCAAGATTTTGTTTGTTCTCCTCCATCGCATCCGGCGTGCGTTCACGCGTTCCTTCTTTTTTCATGACGATTGTCTCGTATCTGCCCTTCCGCTGTGGTCCAATCCGTTCTGCTTCTGTTCAAACCCCGCGCTGTGACCTTCAAAAAAACGTGTTCCTCTAGAAAGGCCCCATTAATCTCTGAACCCAAGTGGCATGGCGGCTACCAGAGCTGCCCCAAGGGATTCCCTCCACGACTGTATGTCCAACAAGTCTAGATTCTCTTCTAACTAATTTCATATTTCAACCGAAAGACGTCTTGATCCTAACTATTCCCCTACCCGAACCGTGACAATCGACAACGTCCCCGACGACGTCCTCTTGGAGATATTCGATTTCTATCGACATACATTTGGCGACCCGCTCAGTTCTGAGAGAGTTTGGAATAACAAGAACGGGTGGTTTAAGCTCGCCCATGTGTGCCACAATTGGCGCTCTCTTGTGCTGGCACGCCCTCCCGACTGCGGTTGCGACTTTACTTCGCTGACAACACACTCACAAGAGCGGCTGTGCTCGAACGCCTTTCACACTTGCCGATCGTCGTCGACTATAGCAATGCTACCTTGGATTCCAGTACACAGAAGCGATTGATTTCTGCACTCAGATATCCCGATCGTGTGTGCAGGTTGCTATTACCTACGATGACTCTGATTGGATTACCGAACCACTGGACTCACCTTTCCCCGCGCTGGAGAGCCTCGAACTTGACTGCTGGAGCCAATTATCCTCCCCACGTCTTTTATGACTCTCATCCAGTCTCTGCGACACCTTCGGCTCATCAGCACATCCCTCACGTCCCTTCTCCCATTATTATCGGTTACAAGGGCACTTGTCGACCTCAATCTGGGCATCGACACGGTCTTCTGCCCGGCAAAGGGAGCCTCGCTCCTTAACCATCTTCAATGCATGCCTCACCTACGTATTCTCCAGGTTTTCACGAGGACCACGTATTTTGTCTTCTCCAACAATGTTGTAGAAATGCCTCCCATAACGTCTGTCTTGCTAACGGAGTTGACCTACTTCCACTTTTTTGGAGAATGTGTTGAGATAGAGTGGTTCGTGGCTGGGTTGGTCACACCGTCCCTACGGGAACTCCACATATCGGTCCTTGACACCTCTGGTAGCCTCACACTCCACGTCCCGTACCTCTCCAAGTTCGTGTGCGCCGCGGGAATCGTATTCTTTGAAGCTGGATTGACGTTTTCGGAACATTTTCTCATGACTTCCTTGTTTGCACGTCCCCATTCAAGTGACGATCCGCCCTCCAAATAGTCACGATCAAGACGCAGATTGGAGCGCACCCAGATAGTGCGGTCTCTGCGATGTTCGCCACCATAGGGGACCTTTCCTCTCCTCGAAAAATCCGCAGTACGAACCATTTCTCGAAGACCTTGGACCTTGGCGCAAAATCTTTGAAGAGTTCCGCAATGTGAAGGTTCTTCGATTACACACCAGCCTAAAAACGAAAGTTGCGGATATGCTCCGACAGCCCACTGTCAATTCCCCACCTCCACAAGAAGAGGTCGATCGGAAGCGACAACAACTTTAGGCAACCGATAAACGGTAACAGCCAGTCTACCTTGGATATTTTCCCATCACTCGAGGAAATCGTGGTGTATGCGAGTACGTGGATTTGTGAGATGGAGCGTAGGAGTGGGCTCGAGCCGTTTGGGCCATTCGTGACTGCACGGCGTGAGGTAGGTCTCCCCGTGAAAGTGTTCTGGAAAACGGATGGGGAGCTTCCAGGGTACTACACCTTGATGTATCCAGGAAAATTCTCATGTGAGCCGATAAGGGCGGTCGATGCTTGACAGTAGGTGGGTGGGTTGTAGGTTACCTGTAGCAATGGTCACTAGGATAAGTATTGAATATATTCCGAGTCGATGTAGCATTCTCCGACATATATATAGGATGTTTTTATTTTACAGCAATTGGGGTCACGTATCCAGAGTTACTGTCGTGATCCTATATGGGTGATCTTGGGATCCTCTGTTCTACGGTGTGCGGACGCTGGATAATGGATAAGCACAGTATGAGCATGGAACTTGGATTTTCGTGAGAATTGAGGATAAAATCTGGCCTCTACCTCGCCGAGTCGAGTACCATTGTTTACGTAGTTTACAGTAAACCTGATCACCACGTGATCGTGGCCTGGAATCCGGGCCCGTGTTTCTGACTCTGACTCGAAAGGACACTTGGCTCCCACCTGCCCGAACCATGACAATCAAAAGCCTCCCCGACGAAGTCCTCTTAGAGATATTCGACTGCTATCGGCGCACATTTAGTGATCAACTCGTTTCTGAGAGGGTTTGGAATAACAAGAACGGCTGGTTCAAGCTCGCCCATGTATGCCACAATTGGCGATCCGTCGTACTAGCATCGCCCTCCCGATTGCGCTTGCGACTTTACTTCGCTAGCAACACACCCACAAGAGCAGTTGCGCTCGAACGTCTTTCACATCTACCAGTCATCGTCGACTATAGCAGTGTTATCTGGAAAGGCAGTGCACCGAAGCGCTTCACTTCTGCACTTAGATATCCTGCTCGTGTATGTAGGATTGCAATTCGAGGGTCAAACAAAACCCCTGATACGATCGCCGAAGCGCTGGATATACCTTTCCCTGCGCTGGAAAGCCTCGAACTTCGCAGTATGACTATGACCGGCATTGAACGCGTAATCCGATCCCCATCTTTTATGACTTCCATCCAATCTCTGCGACATCTTCGGTTGGAAGGCATGCTTCTCACATCCGTCTTACCATTTTTATCGGTCACAAGATCACTCGTTGACCTCACTTTGAACATTGACAAAGTCTTCTTAACGAAGGCGGCGTCGCTACTCGCTCATATTCAACATATGCCACACCTGCGTAACCTCCGGGTGTCCTCACAGCCTTACTTCTCCCAAGGGTCACCTCCCACGACATCTATCATACTTCCGGAGTTGACCTGCTTCCGCTTCGTTGGCGAATGTACTCAGGTTGAGTGGTTCGTGTCTGGATTGGACACACCAAACCTACGGAAATTCCACATATCAATCATGCATCGTTCTCGTGGACTCGACATCCCGTACCTCACCAAGTTCATAAGCGCCGTGGGTGTCGATTTCGTCACGGCTCAATTGACGATTTCGGGACCGTGTCTTAGGACTGACTTGTTTGCACGCCCGCTTCAAATGACGACCCACGCTCCGACATATTCACGATCAGTACGCAATTTGCAGCGGACCCCGAAATTGGGCTTTCTTCGATGCTCGCCACTCTGGAGGATATATACATCTCTTCTCCCGGTTACATCATGTTTTGCGGATTACCGCCAGAGGAACCTGCCACCTGGCGCAAATTCTTTGAAGAGTTCCGCAATGTGAAGGTTCTCCGATTGCTCCACGGCACTGAAACCCAAGTTGTGAAAATGCTCCGACAGCCCCCATAAATACTCTACCTCCACAAGAAGAAGACGATCCGGAAGCGACAATACCTTCTAGCATGCAAACCATCACTAACGGGAGCGAATTAATTTCCCCTCACTGGAGGAAATTGTGTTGTATGTGGGAATGCCGTTTGCGGGAATGCCGTATATAGGGATGCCGAATAGGTCGACGATTGGCGGGACGGTTCATGCATCTATTCTCAAGTTATTTGGGCCGTTTGTGACAGCACGGCAGGAGGTGGGTCGCCCTGTGAAAGTGTTTTGGAGCACAGATGGGCAGGTCCCAGAGTATTCCGTATCGGATACAGGGTTTTACTCGCCAAGTGCACAGGCGATGGATGCTTGAAATATACAGGCGGGTTGTGGTGATCGTCACTAGGGTGAAATTTGAAGAGTCTGTATGTATGTATTTGTGATCTTGATTGTGTTCACTGTGCCACTCAGCCTCAGCTCGCGGTCTTTCCGAGTTCCGTTTACGCTTCACGACACCACGCACAGCGCCTCGGACATCTCTTCCCGTACACTGAGCGCTGAGCATTCAGCTTTAGGAGTTCTTTTTTTTTTTTACAGCAAATTCGTATTTGTATTCCGCCGCATTTCCGCGCTGTGTACTACTCGGTATGGTGATGGAAATTGGGCTGTAGGGATCGAAAGATCACTTGGTATCTGTCCTCGGGCTTCCAGTCAAAGTTGTCTATGTAGGATTAGTACCTTTATAGTTCATCGAACTCTCGGAGTTATCGTCTTCCCGACTTACTGGCCATAGAGCTCACTTGGCTGGGTTAGCCGCCCCACGCTAACGAGGTCTCCACCGTTCACAGTTTCACTTACAGTTTCTCAAAATCAAAGATGACTCTCCTTCTTTCCCTGGTCCGCTGCCGCCTCTCCAAGCCTTTCTATGATGTCGGATGTTCATTGCGTAGGCAGCGTAGCTTGACATATGTCTGTGGACACTGGGACTTCGCCACTTCCTTCTATCCAAGGGGAATTGTTCACCGTTGGATCCGCAACGACAGAAAACTTGCCGATGAAGTTGGAGCACGGAGGGCGCAGATGGAGTGGAGACTCACTCAGGTTCATCCTGCCGCCCAACTGAGAGGCGGCAATCATGCCCCTCGAGGACCTCAACTCGGCGGAATTCTTCCAGCGACGGTAACTCTCTGTCTGTTGCTACGATAGCTATCTTGGTTCTTTCATGTGGCGTCGGTGAGAGGAGCCCTGCACGTTTTGCATCTGATTATCGATGGGTCTGTGTACGTCCGAGTCTCTTCTGACGACGTTGCGTCGCTGCCATCATGCTCCGCCGACACTGCATATTTCAGGAAGTCCTTTATTTCATGGCGCACATTCTTCAAACAACTCTGCAACGCGAAAAATACGCAGAATGCGACATCGGGCAGTATAGTACTTCAAGTTGCAGCATCAGCCAGCCTGTTCAAGGTATCGAAACTTATCATCCAGAAGGTAGACGGCATGTTTACCTTGGATCTTCTACGCACGTTGGAACATAGGATTACTTGTGATTGCGCAGCACTCCGGAAGAAAATATGCATGGCTCCGGTATTTCCAGCAGCCAGCCTTGTCAGCAGCTGAGATATAATCTTCACGCGATCGTGGGCCATCTGTTTCGAAAACGGTAGAAAACTTTGTGAGTCACGATCGTGCTCTGTGCTGAGGGTGTGGCGCGTCGGTGGGAAGGGAAAAGGCCAGCGCGCGAGTAATACTATTGAGAGTTGTCTTGGCCACTCTGAGACTATCATTGTGTGCTCAAGTCTGCACAACTTATGGGCAGAAGTGCGTAACGCTTGTCGATCGAGGATGAGGGGTGCGCTTGGGGTCCAGGCGAGCTCGCGATGGGTGGGTGGGCCCACATGAAGCGGGCTGATTGCCGTCGGACCGCGCCGTGAGGCTTATCATCGAAGTTTCATTGGAACTGGGAGTGGCGGGTGTGTGTAATTGAACACGGTAGGTTCTTTGAACCATCCAAAGGGGTTTAAGGGGAATGCGGGAGGTGAAACGGACGACACCGAACATGTCACGTGCCGCCCTCTCCGCTCACACAAAAACCACTGGGGACTCTGGACGAAGCGAGGCACGTAGGCCCAGAATCCCCACTTTTGTGTGTAGAAAGCTTTTGTATCTACTATTACCAAGACGAGCACCAGAAACGGGATCCCAACTTCCCAAGCATCATTGTGTGTACGTCCCATGCATCCGGTTAACCAAGCGGTTAACTGTACTATTGTATTCTTAGCTTTGGCTTTGACCTTGGCTTTGATTTTACCGATTTGGCCCGCACGTAACATATAAGCCAAGAGCACTTGTACTTGCCCCAGAATTCCATAGTATCTGCCATTCTGTGTGTCCTCCTCCATCGCACCCGGTGTGCGTTCACGTGTTCCTTCTTTTTTCACAACGCTTATCCTGTATCTGCCCCTGCGCTGTGGTCCAATCCACCTGTTCAAACCCCGCGCTGCGACCCTCACCTTATCCTCTCTACCTAACCTCTGAACCCAAACGGCATGACGATTACTAGGGCTACCCCCAGGGGATTCCCTCCGCAACTGTAGGTCCAACAAGTTAGGATTATCTTCTAGCTAATTTTCATATTTCCACCAAAAGACACGTTCAAGTTGATCCTAACTGCTCCCCTAGTACCCGAACCGTGACAATCGACAACGTCCCCGATGAAGTCCTCTTGGAGATATTCGATCTCTATCGGCACACATTCGGCGACCCGCTCAGTTCTGAGAGGGTCTGGAATAACAAGAATGGATGGTTCAAGCTTGCCCATGTGTGCCACAACTGGCGCTCAGTCGTACTAGCGTCACCATCCCGACTGCGCTTGCGACTTTACTTCGCGGGCCATACTCCCACGAGAGCCGTTGTCCTCAAACCTCTTTCACACTTGCCGATCATCGTAGACTATAGCAATGTCGTTTGGAGTGCCAGTGTACGGAAGCTGTTGGTTTCTGCCCTCCGATATCCGGATCGCGTGTGTAGGGTGGCAATTACGGGCCCTGATAAGATCACTAAAGTGTTGGATTCACCCTTCCCCGCGCTGGAGAGCCTCGAACTTGACTGCAAGGGGCTTGCCCTCCCCACGCCCTTTATGACTTCCATCCGGTCTCTGCGACACCTTCGGCTGGTCAGTTCTTCCCTCACACCCTTTTTCCCATTATTATCGTTTACAAGGGCACTTGTTGACCTCACGTTGAGTATCAACACGGTCTTCTGCCTGGAAGAGGGAGCCTCGCTCCTCACCCATCTTCAATGCATTCCTCACCTGCGTAACCTCCAGGTGTGCACGAGGCCCATGTACATTTTTTCCCCGACACTGTCGTAGAAATGCCTCCTGCTACGTCTGTCTTGCTGGCGGAGTTGACCTACTTCCGCTTTTTTGGCGAATGTGCCGAGATGGAGTGGTTCGTGGCTGGGTTGGTCACGCCGTCCCTACAGGAACTCCACATATCGGTTTTCAACACCTCAAATGCACTCTATATCCCGCACCTCTTCAAGTTCATACGCGTCGGGGGAATCTCTTTCTTCGCAGCTCGATTAACGTTTTCGGAATATTGTCTCACGACCTCCTTGTTTGCACATCCCCATTCCGATAATGGTCCACCCTCCAAAATAGTCACGATCACAACGCAATTTGGAGCGCACCTAGATAGTGCGGTCTCTGCGACGCTCTCCCCATAGAGGATCTCTCCCTCTCCTTGAAATATCCCATGACGGCGTACGAATCATTTCTTGGGGACCTTGAACCTTGGCGCAAAGTCTTTGAAAGTTTGCAATGTGAAGGTCCTTCGATTACACCCCGGCCTAAAAACGAAAATTGCGGACATGCTCCGACACCCCACCGTCAATCCTGAAGAGATCGTTCCGGATGCGACAAACCTTTGGACACACCGATAAACGGTAACAGCGAGTCCACCTTGGATATTTTCCCATCACTCGAGGAAATCGTGCTGTATACGAGTACATCGATTTGTGGGACGGAGCATAGATGTGGCTCGAGTCATTTGGGCCGTTTGTGACTGCACGGCGTGAGGTAGGTCGCCCTGTGAAAGTGTTCTGGAATACGGATGGGAAGGTTCCAAGGTATTTCACTACGGCAGTTGAGGCAGGCGGATGGTAGAAATCGTTGAAATCCCTGTATGATACTTTTTCCACTAGCACATGATATGTATGACTCGGATAAGATGGCGTATCGCAGGTTCCGGTCTGAGCCACGTAAAATCACGGCAAGTGAAGGAGAGAGAGCTTTCCAGATTCCTCCACCGTTAACGTGGAACGACATGGAAATGTTTTCATGGCCTGATTCCTTGCGCGCCCTCACAGGTCCATGCCTTGACTTTCTCCGTCCCTCCAGGAACAAACGAGATGACCTCGAGGATCCCTTTGCTGACTCGGGCAGCACCGTCAAACACCCATACTGAACTCTCAGCCAGCACAGCAAATACATGTACGGATAGTATAGATGCCTGTAGATAAATAATGTAATGGGCAGAACATCAATTGGGTCACCATATTTAGACTTTTAGAGTCATCCTGTCCACATGAGTGATCTAGGAATCCTCTGTTCTGCGGACCCCGCATTACAACTTTTGCAGGGGATCAGCACAGCATGAGCGTGGAACTGGAATTTCCATGAGATTTGGGGATAGCCCATTTGACCGCTGGGTCGAATGCCATCATTTACAGTACAAAGTGTACGACTTCACTATCCACACGGGCTTGCTAGGCTAGTGTAAGTTAGTAATGCGTTGGCTGATCTCCACATGATCGCGGGCCCGGAATCCCGTGTTTTGACAGGGTTTTTTTGTATCACGATTCGTGCTCCGGTTAGTGGTAGTGGCGCGCTGGCCACGGGGGAGCGGACTGGAGACCAGCGCGTTGACGATCTATTGGGGTGAGGTAGTGGTCTACAACTCGTAGCTATGTACTAGGGGAACAGCCCGCGGAAAACTGTCAGAAGCGCGCAGTTCTTCTCGATCGAAGATGAGGGGAGCCCGTCCGAGACTTCGAGGCGAACTCAAGACGGGTGCTTGGACAGGTTGGCAGGCTGCCAGGTTTGTGGGTAGGCCCTACCGAAGCAAGTTGACGGTTGTCGGGCCTATGAGTCTCATCATCGATCCGGAATCTGAATCTTGTGCGTTGAGGGTGGGCGATTTGAAAGAGAAGGGGGTTCCGCCCGTCTGATATATTACCGCGAGCGAATGAGAGTGGCGCCACGAGTGGTACGAAAGAGAAGGATGCGTCACGTGCTACCTGCGACGCCTCGGCGCAGAACAAAAAAAATCTTCTTCCCTCTACAACTGTACGTTCAACAAATTTATGTATTCTCTTCTGACTAATTCTCCCCCGAAAGACACCGTGATCGCTCACCTACCCGAACCATGACAATCAAAAACCTCCCCGGCGATGTCCTCTTGGAGATATTCGATCGATATCGGCACACACTCGGCGATCAACTCAGTTCCGAGAGTGTTTGGAATAACAAGAACGGATGGTTCAAGCTTGCCCATGTGTGCCGTAAATGGCGATCTGTCGTACTAGCATCGCCCTCCCGATTACGGTTGCGACTTTACTTCGATAGCAATACACCTACAAGAGCAGGTGTGGTCGAACGTTTTTCACACCTGCCAATCATCGTCAACTATAGAGATGTTATCTGGGGAGCCAGTGCACTGAAGCGCTTGAGCTCTGCACTCAGATATCCCAATCGTGTGTGTAGCATTGCAATTTGGGGCTCATACGATGCCTCTGATAGGGTCATCGAAGCGCTGGATATGCTTTTCCCTGCCCTGGAGAGCCTCGAACTTCACAATATAACCAGCAGCGTTGACCGCATACTCCAATCCCCATCATTTATGACTTCCATCCAATCTCTGCGACATCTTCGGTTGGACGGCATGTTTCTCACATCCGTCTTAACATTTTTATCGGTTACAAGATCACTCGTTGACCTCACTTTGGACATGGACAAGGTCTTCTTGATGAAAGGAGCGTCGCTCCTCACCCATCTTCAACATATGCCTCACCTGCGTAATCTCCGGGTGTCCTCGCGGTTCTCAAGTTATCGCTCCGAAGAAGAATTACCTCCCACTACTACATCTATCTTACTTCCCGAGTTGACCTGCTTCCGCTTTGTTGGCGAACTTACTCAGGTTGAGTGGTTCGTGGCTGGGTTGGACACACCACCCCTACGGAAATTCCACGTATCAATCACGGATTATTCTCGTAGACTCCACATCCCGTATCTCACCAAGTTCATACGCGCCGCGGGAATTGTTTTCGTCACAGCTCAATTGACGATTATGGGATCGTACCTCAGGACTGACATGTTTGCACACTCCCATTCAACTGATGACCCGCCTTCCAATATATTCACGATCAAGACGCAATTTACAGCGGACCCAGGTATTGGGCTCTCTGCGATGCTCGCCACTCTAGAGGATATATTCCTATCTATCCCCCTCGCTACCGTACTTGCAAATTAACGCCCGAGGATTTTGGACCCTGGTGCGGATTATTAAAAGAGTTTCGCAGTGTGAAGGTTCTCCGATTGCACCACGGCCTGGAAAGGCAAGTTGCAGAAATACTCCGACAGCCCACCGCCGATCCTCAAAGGCCTCAACCCCCACAAGAAGAGGCTGATCCGGACGTGACAACACCTTCGGGCACGCCGATCATCACTAACAGGAGCGAATTCATCTCACAACTTTTCCCTTCACTGGAGGAAATCGTGTTGTATGCAGGAACGCCGGATACTAGTGGGCCGATTCGTGACTCAGAGACGGAGCGTGCGTCTATGCTCAAGTTATTTGGGCCGTTCGTGACTGCACGGAAGGAAGTGGGTCTCCCTGTGGAAGTCTTATGGAGCACAGATCGGCAGGTTCCAAGGTATTTCGTGGTGGATTCACTGGCAGGGTATTACTCCTGAGCCCAGAAGGGCGGTTAATGCTTGAAGTATGCAGGCGAATTGTAGCGGTCGTCACTAGGGTGAAATTTGAAGAGTCTCTGTGTGTGTATTTGTATAATCAGATATCGGTAACGAGTACTAGCGGATTGTGATCTTGATTGTGCTCACTGCTTCAGCTCGAGCCTCACGGTCTTTCCGTTTACGCATTACGCCACCACTCACAGCGCCTCGGACATCTCTTTCCATGCACTAAGCATTTACTTTAAGAGCTCTTTTTTACAGTAAATCAGTATCTGTATTTCGTGGCGTGTACAGTACTACTTGGTACGGTGATGGAAATTGGGTTGCAAGGAACGAAGGATCGATTGGTATCGGCCTTTGGCTTCCGGTCGAAGTCGTCTATGTAGAATTGCCTTTCTATCTAAAGCGCTGGATTTTCCGACGAGCCTAGTAGCATCAGGGTCATTCTCTTACTATCTTCAACTTGAACTTGAACTTGAGCGTGTACTTTGCCGAGATTGCATCAAGTTGGCGCTGGCAACCCTGAGACTGGCATCCGCTCATCGATATACTCGTCAATTTCCAAGGTCTCATGCAGTGTTCATCAAACTCTCGAAGCTATCGTCTTCCCATCTTACTACCAGTTACCAGCTATAGAGCTCACTTTGCTGGGTTAGCCGCCCCACGCTTACAGGTCTCCACTTTTCACAGTTTCACTTACAGTACTCTCCGAGTCTATGATGACTCTCCTTCTTTCCCTAGTACGCCACCATGTCAAAGCCTTTCAATAATATTGGATGTTCTTTCCGCGGCTTGACATGTGTCGAACTTCATCGCTCCGTTTTTCCGACACAGATAGCTCAGGATAAAACTCTAGCACTTCCCTCTCCAAGTCTCTTCCGACGACGTTGCATCGCTGCCATCCATGCTCCACCGACACTGCATATTTCAGGAGGTCTTTCATTTCATGGTGTAATTTCTTCGAACAACTCCCCAACGTGAATGCAACGTCGGGTAGTACAGTACTTCAAGTTGTAGGCTTGCAGCCTCGGCCAGCCTGTTATCACTTATCGTCCGGAAGGCCGACTGCATGCTTACCTTGGATCGTCTACGCACATTGGAAGAGTTGGGGATCACTCATGGTTCCGGCCTGTCTCCTCCACCAATTAATGAACGCATCGACTGGAGGACTCCTTGCTGACTCGGAAAGCACCTTCGAGCACCTGTATCGAATTGTCAACCAGGCTGAGCCAGCGCACCAACAGAGTGCTAGTGTGGGTAATTGGAAGGGCATACAGTAGGGATGGAGAGCTTGACAATTACAGTCGACATCCTCTCCGCATGGCTCATGGGTGATCTTGGAAAACTTGGAAAGTTGGAATCCTATGTTCTGCGCAAGGTTTTGCGGATGCCGGATCGCAAGGGAACAGCACAGGATGAGCGTGGAGCTTGGATAGCCCATCTGACCTCGGGGTTGGCCGTGATTTACACTGGGCTTGAGAGTGTGCCAGATCTCCACGTGATCGTGAGCGTTTCCGACAAAAGAGGTAGGTACAGAATTCCCGTACGTTCAACAAATTTATATTCTCTTCTAACTAATTCTCCACCGAAAGACACTCTGGCTCCGGTAATCATAACTGCTCAAATACCTAAACCATGACAATCAACAACCTCCCCAATGAAGTCCTCCTGGAGATATTCGACCTCTATCGGCACACATTCGGCGACCCACTCAGTTCTGAGAGGGCCTGGAATAACAAGAACGGGTGGTTCAAGCTCGCCCATGTGTGCCATAACTGGCGATGCATCGTACTAGCATCGCCCTCCCGATTGCGCTTGCGACTTTACTTCACTAGCAATACACCCACAAGAGCGGTGGTGCTCGAACGTCTCTCACACCTGCCAATCATCGTCAACTATAGCAACGTTATCTGGAAAGGCGACGCATCGAAGCGTTTCACTTCTGCACTCAGATATCCCAATCGTGTTTGTAGGATTGCAATTCAGGGGTCATACGATGCCTCTGATAGGATCACCGAAGCGCTGGATATGTCTTTCCCTGCGCTGGAGAGCCTCGAACTTGAATGCATTGAAAGCGTATTCCGATCCCCATCTTTTATGACTTCCATTCAATTTCTGCGACATCTTCGGTTGGAAGGGGTGTCTCTCGCATCCGCTTGCCCCTTATTATCCATTACAAAATCACTCGTCGACCTCACTTTGAACTTGAACCTCCAGACAGTTTTCTCAACAAAAGGAGAGTCGCTCTTCGCCCATCTTCAACATATGCCTCACCTGCGTAATCTCGAGATGTCCTCACGGTCTTATTACACCGAAGAATTGCCTCCCACGACATCAGCCTTGCTTCCAAAGTTGACTGGTATCCGCGTTGTTGCCGAACGTAAACAGGCTGAGTGGTTCGTCACCGGGTTGGACACACCATCCCTACGGGAATTCCACATATCAATCACAGATTACTCTCGTAGACTCCACTTCCCGCATCTCACCAAGTTCATACACGCCGTGGGGGTCATTTTCGTCACGGCGCAATTGAAGATTGACGGAACGACTCTCAGAACTGACTTGTTTTCACGCCCCCATTCAATCGATGGTCCACCGTCCAAAAGATTCACGATCCAGACGCCATTTTCATCAGACCCAGATATTGCACTCTCCGCGATGCTCGCCACTCTAGAGGATATATACCTCTTTGTTCCGAATTACATCAGGTATTACAGATCGCTTGAGAAACCTGCAACTTGGCGCAAATTCTTTGAAGAGTGCTGCAATGTGAAAGTTCTCCGAATACTTCACGGCCTAGAAACGCAAGTCATAGAAATGCTCCGACAGCCCACCGTGAATGCTCTACCTCCACAAGAGGTCAACCCGGACGCGACAATAATTTCTGGCACGCCGACCATCACTAACGGGAACCAATTCACCTCAAATATCTTTCCCTCACTGGAGGAAATCGTGTTGTATGTGGGAATGCCGTCTGTGGGAATGCCTTATGAGGAGGGAATGCCGAATGGGTCAACGATTGGCGAGACTGAGCGTGCATCTATGCTCGAGTTATTTGGGCCATTCGTGAATGCACGGCATGAGGTGGGTTGCCGTGTGAAAGTGTTCTGGAGTACAGATGGGGAGGTTCCAAGGTATTTCACGACGGTTGAGGGACGCGTATTGTAGAAATCATTGAAATGTCTATGTTCCACATGATATGTGAAGCCGGCTCCGGTGTGAGTCACGTGAAAAAGTGGCCAGAGAGAGGTTTCTTCCAGATTCTCACAACTTCTCTCACCATCAACGTGGAACGACATGGAATCGTTTTCATGGTCTGATTCATTGCGTGCCCTCACAGCTCCATGTCTCGACTGTCTCCGCTCCTCCAAGAACGAACGCAACGATCTCGAGGACCTCCTCGCTGACTCGATCAGCACCAGCGCCACGACCGCCGACGCCGAGACCCTCTCTCTGCACTCGAACCCCGGCTCACCACGTCACAAACGGACGCGCTTCACCAAAAATATACGGTTCTTCGGCTGGGACCTCTTCGGCCGTCGCCAGCCCATTCGTTTGCCCGACGACGACGAAGAAGAAGAACATGATGCTGATGCTGATGGGGGGGGGGACAGGAGCAGCAAGTAGAGCAGAGTAGGAAGAAGAGAAGGACCCACCGTGGAGGCCATCGTCGCCCGCCGCCCATGACCATATCTTCCTCGACACTGGACTCGGACGCTGCGCCGCTAGACTCGGCGGCTATTGCGTCGCATGCGACGAACTATGCGGAGGAAGAGGCCAAGCGTGCAGAGCGCCGCGCACGCCGACGCGAGCGCAGGGAGATGAAACGGGCTGCTGCTGCTGCTGCTGCGCTTGCGCTGGAACAAGGCGACGAGTTTGAAGGGTTTCCTGGGAGTGGCGGTGGGGGTGAGAGCCGACGTATTGCCGCGGGTTCGCCACCTCCGTTTGTGAGGGATGATGGTGCGAGGACGTCGACGACGCAGGGGCTGCGACACGTTCCGGATGAAGACGAGGAAGACGACGACGACGACGAGATGGGGGACTTTGGTGCGGAGGCATATGCGCGGCGCGCGTCTGGAAGCTCGGATTCTGGCCGCGGATCGGACTCGCGCTCTCGTACGTCGACGACAACGACATCGGTGTCGGGACAGCAACACCCGCGACCGCATTCGGGACACTCGATACAACCCCCGCCGTATAATCATCACTATATCTCGCAGCAGCCTCCCGCTCACCCCTCTGCGACGACCGGTGCGGCTCCGCCACCTCTACCACCCGTGCGGCATGCCAAGAACAAGTCATCCCGCTCGTCTGCATCCAAGTCTTCGTCGTCGTCGTCGTCGGCGGCATCTTCCACCAAGCGGTCACGCTCATCGCCTTCCTCACCACTCTCTCCTACTCTTTCGTCACCCTCGGCTCCCGCCACCGCCCTTCCTCCTCCTACGAATCCAATGACGGCACTGCCACGTACAGTGCCACAAGAGCCCTTTGGGGTCCCGAGGTTGCAGACGGTCGGTATTGAGCGACAGTCATCTGGATTTCCTAGTCCTGGGATTGGAGGTCCGCGTAATGGGAGGCGAGATTTGGGTGCATTTTTGGCAAATCGTGGAGATGCCTGAAATCTGGTGTTCATGATAGATTTGGGAACTACTGGTGTATGATTTATGATCTATTCCTACTTGTTGGTGCATGCACACAATAATACGACCAACGGGTCTTCCTGGACTGCTAGTATTATTAATCTCGGATAAGATACTGCCTATTAGTCTCCGTGTATGACATTTGAGTCAGGGAGTTGATAATGTGTTCCGATACATCTGAATCATACAGTTTTTGTTGTCCCGGTGCAACTACGTCCACCCACCAGGATCCTACTATCCGCGCCGCACTTCGAGTCTCAATCTCTCCGTAATACTCTCTCACACACTGGGTCGTGCATGCTCGCAATGCGCACACCGTGCACGCTTGGCCGGGCCGGTGCCGGTGCCTGTACTTGTGCCACACCCCCTGGTGGCACCACCAGGAGGTGGAACGGTGGAATGATCATGATGGAGGATTGATTCGCCGGACCGACGATGTTTGCGTGTGGGAGAGGGGAATGCGAACCGTGCTAGTGTGGCTTGGAGGTCGTCGTCGTTGCCACAGGCGTCACCACCATCAACTTGTTGGTCTGGCAGTGACGCGTCGACAAGTGGGGGGGCGAGAGAGGGGAAGGGGGAGGTGAAAGGGGGCGAAGGTGAGGCTAGGGGACAGATGAGCTCGTCGGGGGGAGGAAGGATGGTTGTGGGATTGGAGGTCCAGGTCCAACCGGTTTGGAATGGCGATGGTGCTGTCGTTGGTGGTGGAGCGTCCCATTCTGACTCGCTTGGCGCGATATGGCGTTGCGACGATGTTGCGCATGCGTGCTGCTGCCAGAGCCGACGAAGGGAAGTTGGTGTCGGTGTCGGTGGAGGAGGAGGACGAGATGGAGCTCGAAGACATTGGGGCGACTGAGGTCAGTGGTGGTGGGGATGGAGAGAAGAAAAGGGTAGATTGGGGAGACGAGAGGGGAGGGGATAATAAATCCCGTTTGGGCGATAAATGATTGGCGCTTTTTGGGGACGATCGGCAAACGCCCGTCGCCAGATCACCGGGTCGTTTATCATGACTGATGGCCAAAAAAATTGGACCCGGTAGACAACATTGACATCCCATCAATCCGTCCACACCATTCCCGCCTTTCCTTCTGATATGAAGACGGAAATCAAGAACGAGGACGACGTAGAAGCTTCGTTCCGCGCAGGGCTGTCCCAGTTCGCACATCAGCCATCATCGCAATCGCAATCGTCGTCGTCAACTCGGCGCCTCCTCCGCCGCTACGGCCCACCTCCTATTCCCAAAACCTCTCCTCCACCTCCACCTACCGTGGCGGTGGCTGCGCCACCTCAGCCACCGTCCGTGAAAATGGACGTGGATCCAGATGATGATGACGGCACCCGTACTGGACTCGGACGTAGTCGAGTCTCGGCGCGGACTCGCAAGCGTGTTGGCGAACGTTTGAACACCGGTGGCGCCCGCCCGTCGAAAAAAATGAAGAAAAACAAGACGGGAGCACATGGTGCGCGACAGCTCAAGGTCGTGTCGGATCATTTAGCGGAGGACTTGGACGGTACGCACCGCCCCCGCACGCACGCACGAACCCCTGAAGCTTATGTAAGACGATATTCTGTCCTCCGGGGTGCCCGTGCAGTGCTATTTTGCGGGATCAAGTACGTTCTGTTTAATTGTCTTTACGTGCGACATACGCCAATTGTTTTGCTCCGGACACCCATAATAAAGCCCGGGCAAAATGTCTGCCCTCAGTGGACACCACTACGCAAACCCGTCTAACCATTTTTGGTACTGCCTCCATCACGCCGGTACGTGCTGTATCTGTTTCGGGTTGATTGCTCAGGGAAAACACAAAAAAAAACAAGGTTTCACGCCAACTTTATTGCCTGCTGCCGGGGACTTCTCGCTTCCAGAATCGTATAACCTTGGGCTCGTACGTCCATATATACCGATCCTGTGCGCCGCCCCCACATGGACTCACTGCCCCCCATTCGGCCTTATCTAGACCAACTTGGTGGAGCGCCCGTCGACGTCGGAAGCAGACCTGTCAAGCCAGGAAATGGCCAGCTCGGTGTCTGTGCTCCTCGCCAAGGTAGCGCGCTATCGTCCGCGTGTCTTGTGTTTCATCGGAAAGGGTATATGGCTGCACGTCGAGCGCTCGCTGGAGCGGAACCTGCTCCCGAAGAACGATGGTTCTGATGATGGCATCGTGACTGGATCCGGAGCGGTGGTGGTGCCGAAAAGGGAAGAGGAGGAATCCCCGCCGATGATGATCAAGGCAGACCCGGACACTCCGACGAAGACGAAGTGGCCGGCAGTAAAAGCCGAGGAGGGAGTTGCGACTTTCGGGGCTAGTACTAGTACTGCCGCCGACTCCTCGAGTTTGGATACCGGTCGCGCTTTACGTTCATCTTCTACGGTGACGATGACGGTTGGACGTGGGAGCGTGGCCCCTGCCCGGGCTACCCCGAAGAAGGCCGCGGCGCGACCGGTGTTCGCCTATGGACTACAGCCGTACAAAGCTGTTCACGAAGTGATACCAAAGGTAAGAACGGCCCCTGCCCGAGGTTCGTTTTGTTTTACTTGACAGCTCCATTTTTGCTCCAGGTTGCGACTGTGCGCGAAACCCTATTCTGCGTCTTCCCAAGCACTTCCGGACGTGTCGTTTCTCATCAGGTGCGTTGCATTTTCGTGACGTGTGGATTATATCCGCAAGGGTTAAGTTATATGATATATTTGGTCACACGCGCACACACAGCGCAAAGACAAAGTGGCGCTGTTCAAGGTGCTCAAAGAGAATCTAGAACACATCAGGGCTGGTGATTTAGACACCAGTTCAATGCAGCTAGTACGTTTGGTCAGACAGGAGTCATAGTGTATGGGCAGATGCGATGGCGATAATTCTGGAGAGACGACAAAGTGAATTACCTCGGAACGGGACAGTCTCCGCGGTATAGAAATGATCTGATGTAGAGCCTGTGAACTTGTCTTGACTGTATTCGGCGCCGGAATGGAGGACTTTGGCGCAGAGACGATCCTGTTGGAGTGGGAATAAGAGTTACGGTTATAACCATACGTGCCAAACCTGGAGTTGTGCTATAAAGGTGCAACGGCGTAGCAACGCTCTAGATTAGGGTCGTACTAGTCGGCCGACGGCCGTAGAAGATAGGGGGTGTGCCACAGCCGTGTGAGCAGCCGTGCTACGTCATCAGCAGACAATACCCACGGTATCATGTGTTGATGGTCATTCAGCGCTATTCAGCAGCATCCTACTCTCCATTCCGTCGCATTGGGTAAGTTACTGATTAGGATGATATCGGGCATCACTGCGCGTCACAGAATTGTCACCGCTGAACCAAACAAATGCCTACAGTAAGTACAGTACAGTGACAAGCGAGCCGAGAAAGATAAGATTAGATATACTGGTGAAATCTACCCATATAAAGCCATTGCCGTGACGGGACCGCCGTCCCGCTACGTCCTCTCAGTCGGGCGATTGAACGAGTAGAGAGCTAGATTTGAGTCCAACTGACTCGTCCTTCCCAATAAGTGTCATCATCGTCTCGTCCCTAACCGGCCTGGCCAGTGGGGGCGGCAGTTTCCCGGCATACGCAATGGAAGTATCATCCACAACGATCGCGCCCGTACGACGGTCCAAGCAGAACCGGAGCGGTGCGAGCGCACGGGAAAACTCCTCCGGGCTATCGTATGGCAGCAACAACTCGCCAAAGCCGGAATGCGCCGTCAGCGCCACGGCCGATCCAATAGAGCCGGGGCAATGTGCGAGGCAGATGTCTCGCCGTTCTTGGAAGTGCAAGTAGTGGAGGACGAAGACCACGCAGGCGAGTCCCACACAAATCGTGGCGAGAATATGCGCGGCGGCCGATCTGGACAAGCGGAAGCCACTTTTTTAAGTGGCTGGAGGAGCAAACAAAAGTAGAGGAAAGATGACATACTCGACGCAGAGGCGTGAGGTAAGTTGTGTGAGTACGGCATTGGCGGTTTGGTTCTGTGGTATATAGTAATTCGACTTTGCCGCGAGGGCGAGGTGTTGGGTCTATTGGGGCCCGACGTCAAGGGCGATGTCATCTAGGAAGAGGCGATGGACGACACATAAATCTGTTCGGTAAGACCCAAAAGCCGTTCGGGTCCTGGAAAACGGATTGTGGGCCACCGAATACCAGCTGGGCCTGGTGGAAGATCGCATTGGGAATCCCACTCTTTATAGAATCTGCGCGCGACTGCACATTGCCGTCGGTGGAGGTGTTAAAGACGAGTCTACACAGACCACCATAATGAGACAGGCAAATGGGGTAGTAGAAAGCACAAGAAAACGTACCCATTAACGGGATACCGTTCAGGGGGGTCCAGAGACGTTGTTCGCTGCCGGGTAGTTATCAATTATCGTGACATTCGTGAGGGAGTTGTTGTTGAGAGACGCAAACGCAATCACGTCAAATAGCTGCATGGTCGGTTGACAAAAAACACCAGCCGTGCTGTCCGTGTCCTGTTCCCAAAACCAGAAGAAAACCTAGACAGTATTACGGAATAAACCTCTCATGTACACACTGCGACTAGAGAGGGATTTGGCGCACAGATTGAAAATCCACATTTGACGTATTCGTGCCACAACCAGGCACATTAATCACCCCATACATTTCTTTATCATCATTATTATTGAAGTCGACTTGCAGAGAACAGCCTTCAATAGTCGCAGAGAGGATAGTGATGCCAGTCTCCGCGTCTGACGAAGCCTTGAGTTGATTTGGAATTGCACAATTTGGAAGGGTTTTGATGCCAGTGGTGTTGATTGCCATGGTACATTCGGATACGTATTAGTAGGGAACTGCGATAAGAACCGTCAAACGAAAGACTCAGACATCAGCTTATCATAAGTAACTCTTACCACAAACTCTGCAACAGACCAGGGGCCGACGACAAAATCGATATTGCTGAAGACTAAAACGCTGATAAGCGCGATGTATACTTGGCATACTCACATGGCACACCTGCAGCTTCTGCGAGCTTGTGAGAAATGGGTGTCAGAGTTGACGACAACCACACAAGTACTGCCTACTCACAGCAGCGGATGCGGCGAAGGAGGTCAAGTCACCGACGTCCGGAGAGAGCCCAATGGTTCTGATGGTCTGAACGGAGGTAGCTATGTTATATTCAAATCAAAATCTTTAAAACGAAATGTCGTAACCACTTACCGGATGATCTCGGAAGCTGTTTGACAGAAAATATGGCACCTGCCAGCGGCTGAAATAGTAGCGATACCAATGCAGTGACGCCCGATATAATGACGAATCGATGCTTAAACCTCAGCGCATTGTATATGATGTATGGTCGACTAGAATTAAGGGTCCATTAGTACGCGGACCTTGGAGTCTCTGGTTGGCACCCATTTACCTATCCCCATCTGCACTGTCATTCAGCCGCGAGAACCGGAGGCAGGATTGATCGAATCAACTTACGTAGTTTGTCAGGAGGGTCTCATCTGCCGAGGCATCCCCTCGCGACAAAAGGAGATACGGCTGCGGAACATTGTAAGACTGCGGCGCGAGGCGCATCATAACGCCAAAGATAAATTTTGCGTACATTCCACATTCGGATGCACCCGTCGAAAGCTCTGAACATGATCGCAAACGGGACGAAGAACAGAGAAGGAAGGAATGACTTGAGATCGCACGATCAAATCAGCGAGAGATGCCTCCGAATGGTAGGTGTTGCACACTCACGGTTAAAAACTGGACCGAGGCGAAGCCAAGCGTATTTTTTTGAGTGATGTAAAAGCCTTTGGACGGTAGATCAGATCAGCACGGCGCCCATGAACAATCGAAGAGACTCAAGATGCATACCATCGTTGTCTCTCGAAATTACCCGTGCGACTTCGAGACCGAACCCTAAGGCGGCAAGCACCACGCACCCCAGGGTTACGAACGAAAAGCGCAAGAAGAGCGGCTCCTGCGCAAACCCAAAATTATGAATCGATGAATCAACGAACGCTCCTGGACTTCAAGTTTCAATCGACAGTAAACGATGACGAACATAGTTCGGATGTCGTTTGGATACTGCTCCAGGGGCGGGTATGAGCGAGACAGAGCTACGAAAGCTGAAGAACGATGATCGAGCCGACTCTGAGCCACCGACGTCCGGGCGACCCGAATTGAGCGTTGGAATCATGGTCTCGAAACTCTCGCCGTATTGCGCCGTCAGTGCCGCCGTGGTAGAGCTGTCGTAGTAAAGTCCATGTTCAGCCTCACGTGTCGGGAGGAACGACGCGCGAATGCGGGAGTCAGACATGGAATGAGAATGAGATGATGCTGGGACAAAGAGGGAAATGTAACGACCAGCCAAGGAAGGAGACTTAAGGAGTCGAGGGCCGAGGCTGGTCAAGGGCAGCGGAGCCAGATGGACATGCTGTATCAGGGCGCAGCTTGTGCTCCTGTGATAAACGCCCGTCCTGAACATCAAACATCACCTACTAAAATCAAGCGGCCCGGCTGCCTGTGATCCAAGCCAGGGTCATACAGTAATCACATTTCAAGTTCTCACGCATCGGCGGCGCAGAGCGCTGAGCGCTGCAGTATTTACGGATACCTTGGATGTTGACGGATACAGCACCGCAGGACAGTACAATAAACTGGCAGTTCAGTCCATATATGCTACATATCCGCGAATCTCTCTTGCCCACCTTCGTTTTCCGGTTCATTCGTACAAGAGTTTACGGCACTGCCGCAGTGGGCAGTGGGCTTTATATCATATCTCAATTGGATGCGAGGCCGGACAGGGCTAATGTCATACACCATGTCACTCTAATGAATTCCCAACAGCGTGTGAAAGTCAAGGCTGTGTTGTATGCCTGCGTGCAGGTGGTGGCGTGAGGGAACTTGAAGAGGTGTGAAATGCAGGAGGGAATGAAAAGGAGTGAAGGAGAGAGGGGCATGTGAGGGGAACGCTGTTGGAAATTGTGGAGCGAGGACTGGCGTAGTACCGATTGTAGAAAGCCGTTGCAAGAGTTATTTGTCCCCCAGGGAGGAGGCATCTGCAGCCTGCGAGAGTTGTTCGAAAGTCGTTAGAAGCAGTAAGCATGTACTAGGTTTGAGGGGGGAAGGAAAGCGAGCAGGCCAAGCAAGCACGGAAAAAGGGCATGCGGAAACAGGAGTCGTCCCCGACTGCAGCGGGAGCGAATCCGCACGTGAACAGGCACATTCCCTTATACGCTCTTGCGGCCTCGGACAAGCGACAGACTGTACTAGGCCGTATACAAGATTTGCTACGGCTTCGCGGCCCGGTCACGATGTGCTTGTGCTTTTCGCTCTAACTTAGCACAATTTTGCCACGGACTTTACGGTCCGGTCGCGGTGCGTGCGCACAACGCTTTCAACACATTTTATCGTCTTCCCAGGCAGAGGATTTACCGATGGAGCGAACGGGGAGGGAACGGCGACACTGGTCGCGTTACAGTACAGGATGAGGCGAGGCGATCGGCGATGCAAAGGGGAGGGGAGGGGAATGGCGATGTTGCGTCGCTGTTGAAAGGTGTTTGAAGTCAGCGTGCACGGTCGGGCCTTTGCCGCGTCTGCGTGGCACCCTAGTATATATTTGTGATAAGCATATAGTCGGCCGTAGAAGATACAGTAGGGGGTTGTACTGGGTCGTGTGAACCAATGTGCTACGCAGCAAATCCGGCTCGGATCGGCCCGTAACGGTCTGCAATCCCGAGTGGAGTTTCGAGTCTTCCGAGTGGGTCGCGGTCGGGGCAACACCGACGTTCGATTCGATTCCCTTCGCATGTCCACTCAGAACAACCCATATGCTCACCCAAGTTTCTTCCCAACACATGCATTGGTGCGCACAAAATCCTAATACCACCCACTCTTCCCATTAATTGCTCCCTGGTTGTTGGTGGCAGGACCATGCGTTTGCGGGTATTGGCGCAGGAACGGTCGCCGTGCTTTGCATGAACCCGCTCGACTTGCTCAAAGTCAAGTTTCAAGTGTCGACGCGTGCGCCGAGCGGTAGTGGCGTCGGACGCGGTATCTGGTTGGCACTGCGCGACATTCACGCGAGCGAGGGCTGGCGCGGGCTCTATCGCGGCCTTGGCCCGAACGTCGCAGGCAACGCGAGTAGTTGGGGACTTTACTTTCTCTTGTTGAGTGTTTTTCTTCTTCTTTTCTTTTCACGCAGCAGGACCGGTTCTCAACCAACCCTTACTAACTCTTGGTTTTGTGTGTTTTGGCTTTTGAACCACAGCTACAATCAGCTCAAGCGGCGCGCGACGGTTGGGGCGCCCGATAGACCCCTCTCTGCCTCGCAGTATCTCCTCTATTCCGCCGAAGCGAGTTCGCATCTCTTTCTAGTTTCACCTCGTTGATCCCCCATCTTCAACTCTTTTTTTCTCTTTCTTTTTCTTTCTCTGTAAAGGCGCCGTCACGGCCATCCTGACGAATCCAATATGGGTCGTCAAAGTGCGAACGTTCACCGCGCCGCCCAATTCGCCCGCCGCCCACAGGGGCGTCTGGAGTGCGTTTCCCACTTATTATTTATTACTTGTTGGATGGCATTTATCAACTGGAACGAATAACTTGGCAGGTGGGTTCCGTGCGCTATATCGTGAGGAAGGCCTGTTCGGGCTATACCGCGGCACGACGCTCGCGCTGGTGGGCGTGGGCAACGGCGCGCTGCAATTTATGGCGTACGAGAAAATGAAGGGTTGGGCTTTCGAGCGCAAGCGGCGGAGGGTCGATAAGCTCGGCCGCGCGTGGACGATGGAGGATGACAAGCTGGTAAAGACAGTTCTGCCGGCGCTCTTCTTGTACGCGCACCCGCCCAGAAAACAGCGTAAACTGACCACCGGGACTTGTTTTTTTTTTTTTCGTGATGCTAGTCCAATACAGCGTACACGGTCATGTCAGCCGCATCGAAGATCGCGGCGTTGGTCGCAACGTACCCGTACCAAGTGATCCGCTCACGCATTCAGGTGGGCATCATCATCTCAGTCTCACGTATTCACAACGCGGCTAACAAACAACCCGTTTGTATTTTATTTTTTTGATAGGACGACTCTGTGCTGGCACGCACACATCATAGCACCATCCCATCCACGATCGCGCACACCTGGGCGCACGAGGGCATAGCGGGCTTCTATCGCGGCTTGGCCACAAATATCGTCAGGGTGCTTCCCGGCACATGCGTCACGTTTGTCGTGTATGAGAACATCGCTTGGTTGTTGAAGCGCGCTGCTTCGCGGCGCCAAGCGCGGATCGCGGATCGCGGCTGATACGGCGCATGGAGGAGGGTAGCAGTAAAAGGTGGGGGATTGGGGCCCACATACATACATACCTGCAGTACGTATGCGTACGAGTACTGTATGTGCTGGAAGGATGGAGACTCCTGGCCGTTTGTGTCGTGCGCCAAAGGGGGGAATTCGATCAAATTGAGGACACTCGGGTAGGACGGGGTGGCCACTCAGATCAAATAAGACAAGGCACGAGCCGGACATCTTTGAGCCACACTTCACCGGTGTTTAAGTGATGATCGATGATGTATTGAATTCGATACAGATGGCTATATGACGACCGCATGTGTACGAGGCTGGGCCGGGTAGCAAGACGTCCCACGGCGTCTTCAAAGGACTAGTGTGAGGCGCGTATGAAGTGTAAGAGACTGTTCTCATGATGATACAGGCCAAAAAAGACGAGACACGAGCCCACATCTTTGAGCCACACTCCACTGGTGTTTGAGTGATGATGTATTGGATTCAATACAGCGATATAATTGAATTACAGTAAAGGGAATGGCCATATGACGAGCGCATGTGTACGAGGGGTAGCCAGCTAACAAGACGCCCCACGGCGTCGCGTCGAAGGATTAGTAGACGAATGTAAGTCGTGTGAAGTGTAACAGACGGTTCTCATAAGTGATACAGATTGGGTTCAATGAATGGTGAAAGAATGCGTAGATATTAAAAGAGGAAAACAAGCACTGCCACAGTCCCAGATGGAATGTCCTAAAATGATTGTTGTCGTCACTGCTTCGTCGCACAGTATAGTACTCATTGGAGGGCGAGAAGAAAAACAAAGGCTTTCCCCCATAATAAAAACAATTAAAAAATTAAAAGGTCTTGTCTTGTCCTGTCTTGTCTTGTTTTGCGTCGTTATTGTTGTCATCATCTGGTGAGAAGTTCGAAAGGGATCGGCTTGCGCCGCAAATCCGAGCCCGAGCTCGCCGTCGTCTCATACACAGTGCCCGAGACGGAGCTCGAGCCGGAACCCGATACCGCCGACTCGCTTGAGCTACGCACGTGCATAGACCCCACGGCCGTCTCACCACAGCCATTGTTGTTACTGCCACTGTTATTGTTATTACTGTTGTTGTGGTTGTTGTTGTTCCCACCAGCTCGGCGCGCACGCACGCGACGTGCAACTGAGGCGAGGTGGAAGCGGAAGCGTGCGGAGGGAGAGGTGTTGGTGGTTGGTGAACTGGGTGCGGCGAGGGTGGCGAGGGTGGAGCAGGACCAGCGTGAGCGGGTCTTGCGATCGCTGTTGGTGTCCGTGGCATCCGCTTCCGCTTCCGTCTCCTCGTCCTCGTCCACGTCCTCGTCTTCAAGATCGAGGAACGTCGCTGCGAATGCCGTCGCAGACGTGGCCGGCGCAGGCGTAGCAGGCGAGGGTGACCGCGCGGCAGCGTAGCTGACGATAAACTCGACCGGGTCGTACTCTGAGAACACGCTCAGGGCGGGACTATGCGGAATGCGAGGTGGGGAGAGTATCAGGGTGCTGCTGCGTGTGCTGGAGCCCGTACTGGTGGACGGCGTACCGAGTGACCAGGCGTTGACGTCATTCAGGATTTCAGAGACGATATCCTTCGAGTTCCGGCGTGACGCGCGGGGTACGGTGATCGTGAGTGACTTGCAAGCTGGGAGAGGTGATGTGGGTGGCGCGGAGGCAGGAGGAAACCTTCGGGATTGACGTTTATGGAGTGATGTGGGTGTGATCGGAGAGGGAAGGGAAAGAGGTGAGGGAGGCGTGGAAGGGTGTGCTGAGGCGTGGAGAGTCAGGCGTGGTGGGAGGGGAGGGTATTGGGGGTAGGTGGGGTCTAGATGTGGGTTTGGGACTGCTGGGTGCGGAACAGCTGGAAGAGGCTTGCTCATCCGGCTGCGGGCGGATGGCTGATCTGTACCTGAGCTAGAGCCACGCGGTAATGGTAGGAGAGAGTCGGGTCGTGTGGGGCTGTTTGAGGGGGCGCGCGGAGAGGAGAGAGAGACGACTTGGCTCAACTCGCGAGAATACCACAATGCGTCCTCCTCCTCTTCCCTCTGCTCGCCTTCTTCCTGAACTTCCGTTACTTCAGCTTCCAGTCCTGGAACCGGAGAAAAAGGCACAAGGGTGAACTCGAAAGCGTCTTCGGAGTTTTCATCGGAGGCCAAAAGAGAGAGCATGAGAGGGTGTTTCGACATGCGAGGACGTGCGACGGCCATCTTGTCAGAGGGAGAGCGGAGGGCAGGCCACTCGTCGTCAGAGGCACCAGGGGTCGTTGGCATCTCTGTACTGGAGCAGGCGGACATGCTGGTAAGAGAAGGCGTGGGAGAGCGTGATCGGGGCGGAGACCGAGAATCTAAATCACGCGGACGAGGAGGAGTGCTAGGCTCGGCGGGTGTTTCACTGACAGGCGAGGCTGGCTCGGATGCAGAGATGTCGATGACGATATCAAAAGCACTTAGGCGCACAGATTGCCGCATTGACTTGGTGGATGACGACGAAGATCGGAGTCGGGGTGATGATGACGATGGTGGTTGCGGCGCAGCGCGTGGTGGGGCACTGAGAAAATCGTCGGTGAGGGCAAACGCGCCAAACTGGTCCTTGCCGTAGCGACTGAGGCGCTTCGCCTTGGGACTTGTAGAATGCGAGGGGGTCGAAGGCGAAGACGAGGTAGTAGCAGAGCAGGAAGAGGAGGATTCATCATCGTGCTCTCCGTTGAGTTCGGGGACGACGGGGAGACGGTTAGCACGTTTGGACGGGGTCGTGGTCGTTGGATTGTTGTTGCTGCGGTTACGCACTGCACGCTGGCGTTTCAATGGCGATAGGAAGCTGTAATTCGTGAGGACTATGCGTAGAGGGTGTGAGCAGTGCTTCGCGGAAGCAGATGATACGGCGGAACGTACGGGAAGTCATGGTGGAAGATGCGGGTCGTCGGAAGGGAGTCTAGCAGAGGCTTTTCTTTGGGGGTCGTGGAACGAATATATCTCCATGAAAGGGCTTAAAGTACCTCGCGAGTTGGCCATCGCGGTCGAGCCTTGTTGTTACTGTAATTGATGCCCATTGTTGTGCCTTACAATAGCAGTCCTAATCAGGCAACAACTGCCAATTGTCTCCCTCTCCATCCCACCAACTCTCCCACCCTTCAATTGCTGTGAATCAGACGTCAACTTATTGTCACCCATGCGTAGAGCCCCTCCCCCTCCATCTCCTGCCAGGCCCTCTCCAGGAGTCATCACCTCAGCTCACCCGTGACTGCAAAGAGCTTTTGTTCTCAATTCGGCCACGAGTCCTCACACCGATGTGCTTCTTCATTTTACTCCGCTAACGAAATGCCTCTTTGTTTTTCAACCCTCATTTTTCGCGTTATCCCACCGCTTGATATAACATTGTATACGTTATTTCCTCCTGATGATTCGCGACACCAGATGAATTTTTATCGACACTCCTTTGTTCTACCGCTGCAGATGGCTATTGCCGCGGAATACTTCATTTCTCCTACCTTATAGTGACCATCCCCGAAACTGATAGCACCCGTGCAGAGTCCTTTGACGCCACATCTCCTTGTGCGGTCTCCTCTTTAGCTATCTGGCACTCGCGTAATCCCTCCCCATGTCACAATCTCGACAACTAGTGAGTGCAGTTCTTGAGACCATGGAGACCCGACTACACTCAATATGGTCTTCCTCAATTGTTGTCTCTGTGGCGTTATTGTTGACCGTATGGTTTGCTTTTGAAAGGGCTGTTCACAACGCAAACGTCAGCTGATGTCTATTGCGTTCTCCACGAATAAGTTGCCTTCTATTATGACTGCAACGTAGCCCATGGATCTTCTCGGAATCGGAGGTTGAATGGATGGGAACAGGAGACACCCATCTGTCACCCAAACAATCCTGATTGTCAAGTCACTGGCACCCCTTACCTTAATCAGATCTGCTGCAGGCATCTCCATGCTTTCTAGCGAGTACCCCCATATATTGTCTTGTATCTCTCTGCGTATTGCTCCTTCCTTTGCGGGGTTGCGGCGTGAGTGCGGGCCTCAGTTCATCCCGGGTTGTGAACACAATGCCGTACGCGACCCTTTGTCTATTGTTATCACGGCATCCATCTGGGCTGCGGGAGGGTTCCTCCCTGGAGCTATGGATATTACAACGGGTGGTTTTAAGAATGCTGCTAAAGGTTGATAACGACAAGCCCCTTGCCACTGCGAGACGATGTCTACGGAGAGCTATGATTGACATGGTTTGTGACCTCCAGCTGACAGACAGCTAATGCAAGGGCACCTAAGAACCCATCTCGTCATACTGCGAGGTATCTACGTGTTACCACAACCACCAGAAACAAATCCCTACATTGCCTTACAGCTAATCCCATACGTGTTTTTTTACAGATCACCTCGCCTGCGACCTGGTCGAGTGGTGCTGTCATCGTCTTGTTCTACGACCTCCGCGGATATATGGACAAGTGCAAAGTTTATCCTCGCTTCCACCTCGCTTTCTGTTCTGCTAGGCTTGCGTCTAAACTAGGGTCCCCTTGTGATGGACGTCCGAGGCTCGAATCGTACTACCATGATCAACATCTGGCAGGTGCGCTATAATTCAAAGCCCTGAATTGATGTACATTGTGTACGTCGGTAAGGGCTGTACAACTCGTCTGACCAGGGCAACCGTTGCATCGCGAGCTTCCCTGTGACCAGACCGGCCACATTCAAGTCCATCAGAAAACGTATTTCATCCTCTGTTGTTAAGCTCGGTCTCCGTGGCATCACATGCGCCCTACAGCTACCTGTATCCTGCTGTATTTACCTCTTGCGTCACCGATTGAAGGGCCGCGAGGAAGTTCGAAGCAGAGAAGATGGCGAGGCGTTGTGTTCCAGTGCGCGTAGGTACATATACTACAGTGTTTTCCTTGCGCATCGGCATGTTCGGTGACGATAAACAGGATCACCCATGTTGGAAATACGAACCATTTGAATTCCGCTACTGTAAGTTAAGTCCTGTGGGTCGATGATTCTCTGTTGCCTTGGCGACTACTGTATTACTGGCTCGTCCAGAGTCGTCCTCTCTTGCACAGCTCCGAATGTGGCGCTTGGATCATTCACCAGCTCACACAACGTCCATCACCCTGCCCTGCGTTACAGACAAGTGCAGTAATTGGTGATTGATCCCAGGAGATACACTATGTCGAGACGTGCCATTTTCGGGCGCCGCTCTACGAAGACGTCTTATCTTATCGATGTGGCTTTGATGCCCTGGCACGTCTCTCTTTCCATGATTTCCGGAAGGAGAGGCATTGAAACTGAGGCTTTCTGAGAGCCCGCACCGTTTTTGCAGGCGAGTAAATCTCATTCCTCGCCACGTTCGGTGTTCTGTGCCAAAGCGAGCCAGGCACGAGAGCGGAGAGGGCTGCACGTGACTCATATTTCTCTTTCGCCACCCATCCGCCCCAGCTCTCGAGGTTCAAAGAACCACCTGTATCTTTTAAATCGCCCACCTTCCTCACCCGAGATATCCGTTGGATCGATGATGAAACTCGCGGACCCGACCATCGCCGGCTCGCTTCAAGAAGGCCAGCCTACCGTGAGCCTCAAAGACCCTTTGTTATAGGTATTTATTTATGCACACAGAACTAGGCTTAGTACTTGGCGAAAGGGAGGTTAACCTACTTCCCGCCTCCATATCATCCTGAATGCCATCCGTGGCAGCCTTCTTGAATCGTCTACCCACACACTCTTCTCTTTTCTTTTGGCTACTAATGATCCGATTCTCTGTGGCCAGCACCATATGCATACTTGCGAAGATCCTCACACTAACTGCGCCATGCGGCTTAATACACTACTGGCTAGCATTCCTATCGCGTTTATCCTATCTTTGGAGCGAGGTCATTACTCGAGGAACCCTGAAAGCATCGACTCGTCGATCGTGCCAGTCAATCCACTGCAGGCTATGGGACAGCGTGTGCTGCGTATTGCATCCCGCACGACTAACGTAGGATACTCTTCCACATCTAAGGCAACAATGACATCGTCCATTATAACAAACTCTGTAATATGACGCATTCAGACGAACCCATGAAGTTGACGGCAGCAGAGTCAGTCGAGGCTGCATAGCATTCACCTATTTCTGGTCAACACAATCAATCAGTTTCGGATCCCTCATTGACTGGGGGATCCGAAATTGATTGATTGTGTTGACCGTGAAGGCGAGCAGGCCGATGGACCTCGCAGGGGGGGGGGGTATGCGAACCGCGAATGTCGCACCCCCAAAAACTCATGTCAAGCTGGGAGCATGAGAGGAGAAACAGTCGCGAGGGTGGATTTGGATGACTGCTGAAAGTGTGCCCCAGGTTCGTGAGATCCGATAATAGGTGTGCGCTGAGCATTCTGGTTATTCGAACTGAACGACGCATCTGCCAGTGGTCTACTAATGCCTTTTCTCTATTACCCGAGAAAATAAGGCCCGATACTGTACTTGAGGGAAGGGAACATTCAAGCTGTTGTCCCGGTACAGGAAAGGGCTCGAAAGTTATCGCCTAATTGGCGTCTCACTGACTGACTGTCGAATGATATACTATTCTATAAAGCACAAGACGAAATAGAGTGCTTTTTTGGCACCGCTTAGACTCGATGGTCTTTGCTCTAGGAACGTGATGGGTGCCGTTCGCAGGAAATGCGATGGCCTGTGAAGGAAGAAGTCCCGTAGAGGTAGGCGGCGTCTTCGGGTCGGGAAGGCCCTCGAGGCGCAGCATGCGATTATTGTGTGGAGGTCCCTGAGTCCCAGGGGATCCGAGCAAGCCCGTGCGGCAGCAGCTCAGATGTTGCGCACCTTCCAAAATCACCCGTCCTACTAATTTTCTTTCTGTCTTTCCCACTGGCACCCACCTGACTTCGACCCACGAACTCATGATCAACGAACCTGCAGTGATTCAAATCTGATTCTAAATTTTGATTGGACCTAGTATGCAAGTTGATGGGTCGAAGAGAGAGTGCAGAAGGGTCCGCATCATCTCCGAGTCGAATCAGCGTGCATCTTCTTTTCCCCACCCCACATTGAGAAATCTGATCGACCCCTACAGCCCCCCTCCCACGTGGTACTTTACCTCAGTGGAATCTCCTTCCATCACGACCGGGCCATGTTGCTCTATCTCCGAGTCCGAAGTTGATTGAGATACCCACGGGGTTTTGGATGGGTAGCACAGCATTGCGATATGGGGATAAGAGGTCCGTGAGTTTGCAACGTGTTTTCGCAACGCCCGGGCGCATTAAACATCATATCCGCTGAGAAAGTCCGCCATTTCATTCATGGCTCCGTCGTATGTGATAAAGACCTGTACTCGCAGAGGATCCACATCCATGATCAGCTGTTGGAGGAAAGCTACCTCAGCAGCCTTCCCATATGTTCGAATCGCGGGTGGCGCAGAAAGGCCCCTCATCCAGTCCGTTGGTTCTTCGACCGAATTCAGACACGATAGAGAATATCCAGCTTGATCAGATAGGCGACAAATTAAAAGTCTTTCTCAATGTCCGTCTTATCGCCCGTATGAGATGACTTTACTTTGCCTTGCGCCAATCCGTGAAACGATGCAGGGTAACAGGTGTAAGCCTAGGATGTTCTGTGAATCTGGCGCGTGGAGAAGCCCTGGAAGACATTCGATGCACTCCCGCATTGTCGCCATCAAAAGATCTTTCCAAGGTTCTGAAGTGTCAACACGTGGAGTGATGTCCTCGTCAGATGCAAGGTGCGGAAGCAATGCACAAGTGAGAACCCACACCACGGTGTGAGCCCGCCTCCGATTGATCAGTACCACATGAGCCCAAAGCCACGGTGGTGGGAATATCTTACCTCCTAAGGAGATTCCATGGAATGGCGTCGGTGCGATGAACGTGATGTGAAGAGTTCAGGGTAGAGGATGACAATCTCCTCAATGTCACGAGCCCCAATGTCTCAAAGCAACAAACTCCGACGAAGTTAATGATAGCCAGGTCGCTCGTACTTGAGATGAGGCCGGGTACTGACTAGACGCTACTGAAGCTGGAGACTATTGACGTGGGTCGAATCGAGGGTAGAGGCTGGAAATGCAATGCGACACAAGAAGACGGCATGGAAAGGATAGTGCGGTCAGACCCGCACCTTGCTTAGCTAGTTATGAGGTTGCGAAGGTGACAGTTGAAGATTCGAGAGGTGCTGAGGATGGGGAGTGTGGAGAACGTTTTCTCTCTTTACAATAAGCGCAAGTATGCAACAAAAGCGAGCTAGCTCTCAAGGACGGTACAGCGGTATAAGGTACCAAGGCACACCGTGACAGAGGCCCCGGAAAACTGACAGACAGACCAAGCATTCATGAAGCAAAGGACGTGAAACGTGGACGGCGACCCAACTTGCGGCGACCCCACTTTTCCTCCGCTCCAACATAAATTATCATTTCCGCGAACGGCGGATACGTACCAATCTCTCGGAGACGTAAATGGCAGTGACCGAAGCGCCGCTTCAATGTTTCAACTTTATCAGGTCAATTTCATCATGTGATCCCGATGCGGAGGAGACTGCCTGTTTAACAATTAACAAAAGCTACAATGCTAATACACCAGTACAGCACATAGACATTTGCTCACAAAAAAATATCCCTAAGCGGAGCGCCAGCATGGGCGCAGCTGTTCATCCGATCGCACTAGCCCCTGTCATAAAGACGAGTTCAGTCAGTTGAGTCTGCCCTGCGACCTTGCTCGCTTGACCAAGGGTGCCAAGAACGGATCAAGCCAGTGCTTGGGTCGGATCGGTCCGGACAGGTCACATTTGACGTCAAATGGCCGCATGGTAAAAAAAAGACAAGTGCCCAGCGTGTTGTTTGTGACATACAGATACAGTGTACTTGCCAATCTAAATGGGGATCCCAGGGAATCGGCGCAATCCCACTAGCAGAGCGGCGCACACGGCGCAACTTGTCCTGCCTGTGATCTGTCAAGTTTTCGCAGGGCTCGAGGGTGGAGCTATGTCATAGTGGGGTTGCAGTATTGGGGGCGCTGGGTGCATCTGGTGTGATTTTCTGATCAATCTCGGTGTGGAAGAGAGGGGATAAAATAAGAATATTGATCGGAGGTGTGAATGGGGAAAGACGGGAACAACATTGACCCCAATCCCCGTTCCATGTGGACACACATACTATACCACCACTTGCGGTCTGCGCCGTCGTATCATTTCATATCAGCTGTCCACGCCATTTAAGGCAAAAAGGAAAGCCCCTGCGCCGAGATAGCACAGAATCGCAGAGAAACAAAGTCCGCCATGTCGAGTCATGCACAGTGTGTGACGCGCCGTCCGGCGGCAAGGAATACAGTCCGCATACCATTTTAGAAAAAGATGAGGGTGGGATCGGGACATCGGAACTCCGTGAAATAATTTCAGGGACTGATACCGTAGATTATACAGATGATCGACCACATCGACCTAGTACCTGGCAGAACGTCGCATGCACGAGTTTTGCGTGTGATACGTAGAGCGCATACTGTACTGCATCCAGAAAGATTCTTGGAAGGATCCATGCGGCTGTGGGCACCGACGAACGAATAGGTGACGAAGCCACCTGGAACAAGACTGTTATCTCTAGAGTCCTGACGATGGTACAAACGGGGCAACTTGAACTCCGGCTCTCAACCAAATGAGATGGCCACGCAGGGCCGGACAAATAATTTTCAATTGAACTCACCTATTGTGAGGACTGGTTGTTAGGGGAGAGGCTCCATCATCAGCAGTAATGGGAACAATACCGAAAAATGGGAGAAGTGGCCGTCCGGTGAGATCTTCCCGTTTTTTTTTAGACATGACTGTTGGGAAGTGTACCTGCCCGGACGGAAAAGGGCATGTATCCCCATACAAGCCTCCGAGTCTCTCCGCCAAGCTCTCCGTGGAACCCAAAGTTACCATAGAAAAAAAAAGGTCGGCGGCGCGAAGTGGATTGTGGAGCGAGACGAGCTAGCTTACGATGGCCGAGACTCCCACTCGGACTCCCGAGTCGGACAGTCGGATTTACCGCGAGTCCGCGGTAGTAGCGCCCACTCGGAAACTGGCGTCATCAATTTACAGTAAAGGGCCACGGCTGCCAAACTGCAGCACGTAGCTCTTGGCAGGCTGCGGAACGTGGACGTCTTACGGCTGGCTGGTTCTGCTGGCTCCCCTGGCTGTGGCAGAAGAAGTTGAGATAGATAAATTTTCGGATACCATGACTGCACGTACCCTGAGTTCTACAGTCCAGAGGCATAGTCCTCACCGCGAGTGCTATAATTATCCGTAGTACCTATGGTACAACAGACAACTATAGCACCAAGGTTAACAATGCTGTTCGCTCAATCACAGGTGTCCCCTCCGGGCCCTCCCGCCACAGCTGAGTCGGCTAAAAACAATCACCGTAAACAACAACACGGTGGACAGAGAAATCATTTACAGTGCATACTATAAATTTGAAATCTGGCAATTTTCAAGGGGTGCACTGTGGTACGATACTCTTCCGCGGACTTCCAGAGTTCGCTCATCGTGCGCCTCGAATCTGCAACAAACCCGCAGAAGTGCCGCAGCCTGTGCTTCCGAGTCTGGCCGACGCACTGCTGAGGGAACCGGCCATTGATAGTCATCGCCTTTCGTTCTGTGAAACAGCACTAAGTTTTCGCTCTTGGCAACTGGTTGTCAATGAGGAGCTTTGCTCCCGTGCATCAGAAATTTGACGCCAACTACTAGCGCTCAAAGGAGCCAATAGTACTTTGGCGCCAGTGCTCGGCTATCTCGGTCCCGCAAGGTCCCAAAGGTCCTAAAGTGGCCTCAATATTCGGAGACCCGGGTCTGTCTTCCGCGTTATTCTCTCACGAAGTGTCGGACATGCACAGACAACATGTTCGATGCGTGTCCTAGATTGGGAAGAATCATACCGGCAAGTCACAGTATTAAATTGATCGGCAAAGACGCAAAAACCCCAGGGCCAGGGAAACCTCGGCATCCACATCAAACGCTTTCCTTGGGACGTTTTATTTTTTCTCTTTCCCTAGGTCGGCGGACATGGCTTGCTTGCTCATCGGTAATTTCGGCCAGCAATGATACCCTTGGGGTCGTTGAAAATATTCTATCAATTGGTGGGCTAAGCCAAACTTGAAGCAGTTCTTCGAGAAATGCGCACGAGTCGAGTTTCCCCAAGCAACTTGGACAGCTGGAGAAGGACCCGTATATCACTTCCGCCGCACAGATGCTCGGCTTTCGAGGGTCTTGTCGTATATCTCCCTCCCACTCCCCTCAATACCTAGGAGTCGCGCTACTGCATGAACCCAATGGGCGACGGGGCCAGAAACGGTGCCAATGCCGCATCTGCAACCGTAAATGCCCCCTTACACGGTGCCGGTGCTACTGTCCCTCTATGTGGCTAGAAGTAAGTTTGACACCACGCAACGCAGGACGAATGCAGAACTAGGTGGTCTAAGACTTGGATGCATCAAGCACAGGCAGAGGCATGGACTCTTGCGGAGGAACACCGATAGCGCATCACTGGGCCCAGGTTTTTCCCACTCATCTGGCCTACTAGAGCATATCACTGCGTCAGAACCCACCATTACACGGCGAAGAAGTTGGTACTTCATGGGAGAGCTCCTCCCATCTTGACTGGGCGATGCTGGCTGGCGCCCAGGATGATATGTAGCCTTCTCATTGGCAATCGCCTTTGAAGGGGGTCCGTGTCGCAGTGACTAATTCGATTGAGGGCCATTGTGTGAAGAGACCCCAGAGGGGGGGGGTATAATCAGCCAATTGTCCCAGATTCTCGGGGGAACGTATGCCTGGCCATAAACGCCAACGCTGATATATCGGTGGAATCGAGCACGAGGAGGCCTGCTCGACTGGCCTTCGACGCAGATCTGTGTCCCAAGGCCCGCCTGCTTCCGTCGACCTATGACCCGAGCCCATCGCCCTCGGCATCGGATAGCATCGTTTCGCATGCGAGACTTTGACACCGCTGAGTGGGGGTAGCCAAGAACAGGCCATGAGGGATTCAGGGAGAACGGGACGTGGCGAAAGGTGACTGAGTACAGTAGGTTAGTAAAGGGGGACGCAATTGGGGCTTTTCGGCCTCATTGGTCCAATTGCTGAACCTTCGGATCGGATCATTTTGGCACGGCGCGGAATTTTCCGTGAAGGCGGCCTGAGGAGTGACAGAAGTATGACAGCAAGGGTGCCAAGGTCATCCCATTTTTCCCATTCCTACCCTAGCTGCTGCCTAGCACAACCCACGGGTCTGAGCACAATACATATGCGGACAAAGTTGTTGTTCTCCGCTTTACATCGTTGAAAACAAAGGTCACCATGGACAAACTACCACAAAGCCCATTTCAAATACCGCTCATTCATTTGTCGGACATCCTCCTGATTCCTGCGTCCGCAAATGATCAACCTTATGCGGAGTTCTCTGCCGCTGTCTTTTTTTACTCACTCCGCTAAAATGTATACAGTAAGTTACTGTATACGTGATCTGCGCGTCTATGTACTGTAAAGGTTAGTCGGGGGCCCGGGGGTAAATCTCGCATCTTGTGTTTTGGGAAACAGGCACCCACGGCTCTCCAGGGACAGGCACTCTCAATTTATTCTTAGACGTCCATCCTGGCCTGACCGACGCAATATGCGGGAATGGTACGTGAACTTGGCTATGACTATAGGGCGGCTGGTGCTCACGCAATCCCTAAACCCACACCTGTTTCAGGTTATTGGCACGCCCGGCTTCCCTTTACAGATTTGCAACCGCTATTTTTCGTTATCAGAAACCTACACTGGTAGTGGTGTCAGACCACTGCTGTACTAAAGGGGATTGACAGCAGCCCTGAAGTAATACGTCCGAGTTAGTTCGACAAATTCAACTGTCCAAGGGTGGGATTTTCACTGGAATATTCAACGGGAAACCTCGGCTCCCATGCCACACGTGAGTAAACGGGTTAAATCGGGGCCTGAGGCCTACAACGTCGGTTTTTCTGGTGACAGTCACATTCCTAACAAGGCGATGAAGTACTCACGGGTGTCTACAGGAATTAACGAAATGCGTCCAGCCAGCTGGTGCACCAACCAAACGCCCGTCTCCTCACCCAACTGACCCAACTGGGATAAATCACTGATCAAATTCCTATTTGCCCTCAAACAATTTGAAAGGCAATTGGCTGGAATACGTCATTACTTCGCGGAAGCCGCGAGGCATGATTGGGCTCCGGCTGAAATTACTTGACATGATTAACGTGGTGAGTGAATTGTCTATCGGGTCCCGCACAGGGTACTGTATTTTCTGACGCGTTGACGGCTTCCACGCAGGTGTTCAGCGAAAATGCGCACCCTGAAACGTTGCTGAGATGTCCCTGTCGGCACGCGAGCACCTCTTCACAGTTACCGCCGCAATGATCACAGCATTTTTATGGGGGCCGCGAACCACTCGGACGGTGAGAGTGGCACGCATCGTGGGATCTTAATGATTACACTACAGACATGCGAGTGACATGCGCCGTTGGCGTTTGTTCATCCACCTTGCTCCACGAATCCAGAGCCACGTCCTAGATCCTGCGGACGCCTGCTCGAACACGGTACTGTACCGAAGAGAAGGCTTCCCTGAGACGGACTTTGCACAACCACCGAAATAGGAAAACCCCGGTTTCTACTATTGCGGCGTCTTTGATACGCCTTGTCCCCTTTAACACGGTGTCTAACCATCGACGGCCAACCAAAACCTCATTCACGACGCCACTTGATGCACACGAAGTTTGCTGACAGCGGCATGATTATTCCACAACATACGCAACAAAAATCGAAACCCAGGAAATTGTCAAGCAACCAGTCCGAAATGATCGATCTACGCTTTCGCCTCAATGTACAAAACATGATCAACAGTGTCCCTTAACATAGATCGACAGCCGACAAACGCGCATCGCTAAAAGAATTTGAAGTCAGATTGATTATGCTGACCATTAGGTCTGTCTCATACCATCATCGATCTAAGAAATGCGATGGGGCCGCTAGTAGTCTCCCTCAGGGACATCATTGGTGTCTCGCTTGTAGTCAGCTTCTTCAGCCCAACCCTTTTTCCGCTCCTCGAGGGTCTATGAGGAAGAGAGTGAGCGGGTCATGTAACAACGACAGCAGGTGGAGAGGGCTTCTTACAGGTAGGGCAACCACAAGGGTAGCTAGCACAAGAGCAAGGAGCGGGGCGAAGAAGAAGCGCATATTTGGAAGAGGTGGGTGTGATAGGATGAGACCGCGTTGTGGGAGCAGTTGCAGATATTACTGTTCTCTAGGGGTGTCTTATAGGCGAGACATTAGCGCTCAGGTCGCCTGAATTAGGATACATGGATTGACCGAACCTGGTAACCCTGAAAACACCATTATCTAATCTGTGCCCTCCATTTTCATTTCCGGTTAGCACGTAGGTACGACTACGACGAACACTCCACACCTCGTTTTCTGGTTGGTTACGCCTACTCGTCGTATGTGCTTTGGGCCAAACAAAAGCACGAGAATGGGATCCATATCGTTTTCCGAGCTCCGAGCTCCACAAGTCTCACGGACAAATCGATGTCGGATTAGCTAGCTTCTACGCAAGTATGGCAAGAATTTGTTCGTGTCGTTCCCACGTGCCTTGTTTCGATGATTGAAGTGAAAGTGATAGACCTGAGCGACGCCGTTCAACTGTCACCCAATGAGCTTCGTCGATTACGAGCTCCGCAGTATTCAAGGCACGACCATAACAGCGGGGAGAGGGGTCGATACTCGGATACATAGTACAGTAACCGGCATGTAATACAGGAGTTGCACTATTCCAGTACAGTCCAGTACTGTATGAGGTCCGTGATGGGTAGTCTCCAAGGCCGACACCGGCATACAGTAAGCCGCCATCAAGGACCCTTCCAAATCAGTAAATTTTGAATTTCGAAATGACATCTCGCCCAATGACGTGGACTGGGAGTGTCATGGCCCACCTCTGCTGAGACCCGGTGGGGACTCCATGGTTCGGTCGAACTTGAATGCCGTCGAACTCCGCCAGAAGCCCAAGTTATTGTTCCTAGCACCTTCGGCGTCACCTCAGGCCAGGAAGGGCAGGACAGGCACCAGCTGCGTAGCGGTCGCGGCCGTGCCCGCACCCGCTTTACTGTAACGAATTAACAAATACAGAGAGGGGGCAACTCATTAGGAACGGGAGCACTGGTAACCAAGCAGCGGAAGTTTTCGGATGGCTGTGTAACTGAACTTACCCTCGATTATTGTTATCGGTATCGATGCGATGGTGGAAGCTAGGGTGGAAGGATGTGCGATAGCCTTCACGGCTGTAACCGGAAGTCCCGACGAGGTTGTCCGGCGGGCCGGGAAGCGGGTTTTATCTCACGATTACAGCAAAAGAATCGTGGATGGGTGGTGGCGAAGAACACGCTGCGCTGCGGTGCGCAGCGCCAGCTAACCACATATCCTCAGCTGTTCCTCGCAGCTCTGCTCTTCAACCCCCAACTACCGCACACAACAGCAACGAAGATGGAGACAGATACAGCACTGACCCTCGAAGCGGCGATACAGCTGCGATTCCCGCCCTTCCCGACCGTGCCTGACGGCGTCGAGCTCATCCCCTTCCATTCATTCCGGCCCTCAGGCATCCGGGTCCCGATCGACGATGACGGTGGCGACGGCAACGATTACGGTGACGGTGGTGGCGGCGGGGTTCGACGTGTGCTGTTGACGTTGTCGGAGGACATGATCGAGCGCGATGGGATGGGAATCCCGACTATCCCTCTGCGCGTCAAGCACGCCGCGGATAACTTGGAAAAGAAGAAGAAGAAGAAGAAGAAGAAGGGCGGGGCTGCTGCGCAGCAGCATGTGCAGGTTGCGCCTGAGCGGCCCAAGACGTGGTGGGAGCTCTGGGAGGAGCTCGAGGACATCAGGAGGAACGCCTACGATGCGTGAGTACCCCCGTCTCCTCCCCCCGCTGTACGTTACTCTAAACTTCGGGAATAGAAATATGGCTGCTATGGATCGTCTTTATCAGGCCGGCGTTGACTTCAAAAGTGGCCGTACATGGCCAACGGCTACGCAGGGCGTGCAACACGTGTGGGACATTGTATGCCCACGTAACTTAGACCCAATGAATCGCAGATCACCCTAACGCGTATTTGCACAGTTTCGCATATACATTGGTCTGCTGCAGCAGACTCCTGCCCCAACAACCAAAGACGCGACTGCAGATGCTGCCGAAGCCTCACCTGCGGATGTCGAAGCCAGATCGGACGATGTGTCTGATTCGGACTCGGAAGGCCCTGACGCGGACGATGCACTGGCTGGTGCCAACGACGAGACTAATCTTATGCAGGCCTTCCTGAACGATCCAGAACTGAGCATGAAAGTCTTCTTCTCGTCGCACTTCCGTGAAAAGGGTCTCATATGGTAAACATTTGCGTCTCTACTTCGTGATCGCGCGATTCACTATCTGGATTCACAATTTCAGGTCAGAGCCACGTTGCGTTGCAACGCCCATCCTGGTGTCCTTCTTCCTGCGCTATCTCATCCGCAGCCGCGTCTTCCCTGAACCCGAGTACGAACGTCCTTTGAAACGTGCGCTCGAGATTGTCGAGCTTGCGCGCGTAGAGCTCCCCAACTCTTGGAAGATGGGCCGCGCGCTGCCGGATGCCTTCAGCGATGGCTGCAAAGGCGTGTGGGGTTCGATGCAACCCATGTGGACCCTTCCTGCGGCTGCGGAAGCATCACCAAATAGCCCAGGCGAACCTGAGGCAAAACGACCAAAACTGGATACTGCGGAAGATACGGAACCACCGAGCCCTGAAAAGCCCAGCGCTATAGACGTAGACGCAGACGCAGAGGTTGCTACGGCTGAGACCAATACCACGGCTGAGACCCATACCACGGCTGAAACCAATGCCACGACTGAGACCAATACCGCGTCTGTTGGTGGTGGGTGGGGCACCGCTGCGGGAGGAGAAGAACCGGAAGGCTGGGGTACGACTCCAAGTTCCTGGGGCGACACCTCTACCTTTGCATCTACTGAAGGCGGCGAAAGACCTGCTGATGAGCTGAACCCTCCGATCTGGGACGCATCTGTCGTTGACATGCAAGCTATATGGGATCTCCAGCCCCCAACGCTCCTGCCGCTCCTGGGACCGACCGCGCTCCCGCTGACGCACACGACGGGCGTTGTCGAGCAGTCGACACGACGCATCGTGCGCATAGAGCCCCGCGCGCGCCCCGGCTGCTCGCGCAGAACGCGCCGGCTGCCGAGGCGTGGAGGAAGACCTTGGGTGCCGCTTTGCGCGTCTCGTGCTCGCCCCGTGGGAGCGGCTGGACAAGCGCACGTACGAGGCGGGATCGGACGTGCTGCCGCCTACGGTGCTCAGCACGAGTCGCGGCACTGTTGTATTGGAAGAGGAAGCGGAGACGGAGGAAGGGAAGGGAGATGGCAAGTCTGTCGTGGTTGGGGCGCATCGTCCGTGGAAGGACGAGATTGCGGTGCTTGTTGACCCGAAGCTGACGGAGATACTGTTGGTGGGTATGGCCATCGGGGCGATCTGGGTGGAAATTGTGCGGGATAAGGAGGGCGAGGAGCGGTCCGCGTCGGGCGGGGCGTCCAAGAAAGGGAAAGGGAAGAAGAAGGAAGTGCCCAAGTTCTGGTACATGGAACAGCTCGTGCACCAGTTGCCAAGCTTCTATATTGACAAGCCCGAAGAGGTCTGATCGATGTCCGTATATGTACAGTAACACCTTCCTTTCTCGTTGACCGTCACATGCCGTTCGGGGAGATCGTCGTCGGCTCGCCAGGGAGTGGAAAGTCTACTTATTGCTACGGCAAGCACCAGCTCTTCGCAGCTCTCAACGTCCCATCTCCATCGTCAACTTGGATCCCGCGAATGACAACATCCCATATCCCTGCGCCATCGACATCGCCTCTCTCATCACACTCCAAGATGCGATGTCCACACACGAACTAGGGCCAAACGGTGGAATGCTGTACTGCATGGAGTATCTGGAAGCGAATACGACTGGCTGAAGACCGGCTGAAGGAGCTGGGCAAGGACGCTTATGTGCTCTTCGATCTGCCCGGGCAGGTCGAGCTCAGTACGAACACAACAGCTTGAAGAGGATAATAGAAAAGCTAGGGAAAAGCGGGTTTCGGGTATGTGCTCCAACTTTCTCTTCTTTTGCTTGCTTAGTTGATGTGTAGCTAGCTGCGGTTCACCTATGTGATTCGCATCTGGTCGCGGATGCCGCCAAGTATGTCTCGGTGTTGCTCCTATCGCTGAGGGCAATGTTGCATCTGGAATTACCGCACATCAACGTGTTGTCGAAGATCGACCTTCTGACGCAGTACGGGGATCTTGGTATCCTTCCCATTCTCTCTCGAAAACCAATTCTCAAGCTTTTATTTTTCACGACAAACAGACTTCAATCTAGAGTTTTACACCGAAGTGCAGGACCTCTCTTATCTCGAGAACGCACTCTCGTCCACCTCGCCGCGCTATACGGCATTGAACATGGCGATCTGTTCGCTGATAGAGGATTTCGGTCTGGTGGGCTTCGAGACGCTCGCGGTGGAGGTGCGTTACGTCGCGTGTATTACGAAGCCAAACGCAGAAAAAATAAAACGCTAATGCGCAAAACAACCACCCACAGGACAAACACTCGATGCTAACCTCACGCGTGCCATCGACCGCGCAACAGGCTACGTCTTCGTTCCCGCAGCGGGCACGGCAACTGCGCAGCTGCCCGAAGGCGCGGTGCACGACCCGTCCGCGGCAAGCTCTGCGCAGCCCAACGTGCACGCGCTCCTGTCGAGCGCGATGGGCCCGCGGGTCGTCGGGCTGCGCAGCGACGTGCGCGACGTGCAGGAGCGGTGGGTCGATGCGCGCGAGGAATGGGATGCGCACGAGAGGGCGCTGTGGCGTCGCGAGGGCGAGGCACTGGGTCGCGCGGCGGCCGAGGTGGAGAAGCAGCAGCGGAAGCTTAATATCCGTGAGAGGAAGTGAACAAGTGAGACTTTTTTTTTGTTTGTTTTTGGGTGAAGTTTGAAAAAGAAAACGAAACTTCTTCTCTTCTCCCGGGGTCGGCGTTGTCGCCGCCTCGTGGTCAGTGATTAGTGACTCGACACGCTAGTTTGCCTAATTGGTGGTGACCTAACTTTTGTTTCTTCGCTTAATATGGAAGACTCAGCAAGTTTCAAAAGTAAATTGATCTGGTCTGACTGTTGGGGGAAGAAATAAGAGAAGATGTTTGTGTGTAGGGTAATTGCCTCGTCTGTTCCGTGGGTTACGTAATTGACACTGCCCGCCGTTCGGTGCGTACTTGGCCTGGCAAATGCGGTCTCGTCAACCCAGCCGCTACGGAGGTCTCTCAACAGCGTTGAATACACCTACTGTAAGCCTCCAGTGCCATCATTAATTGTCGGAGGCGATATCTTATAGTTTATGCCGGCCACTGGCATCAAATGCAGTCTCGTCCACCCAGCTGCTACGGGAGTCCTTCAAGGCTTCAACAGCGTCTCGTAGGCTGGCCCCCGCAACTTTAACGTCAAGTTCCCCATTAGTTCTCAGAGGCGATATTTTATGATTTACCCTGGCCACTAGCATCAAAATGCAGTCCGAGTCTCATCCACCCAACCGCTCCGAGGGTCTTCAACAGCGTCTCGTAGGCCGGACCCCCGCACTTTAACATCAAGTTCCCCACTAATTGTCAGAGGCGATATTTTATGATTTACCCTGGCAACTAGCATCAAAATGCAGTCCGAGTCTCATCCATCCAATCGCTCCGAGGGTCCTTCAACAGCGTCTCGTAGGCCGAACCCAGCAGCTGTAAACGTCCAGTGCCCTCATTAATCGTCGGATGCGATATTTTACGGTTTACGCTAGCTATCAGAATAGCAATGCGATCCCGTCTTGGTGAGCATTCCGTCGCCTACTCGACCAACCCTGGGACCAGCCTTAACCTGTGCCTTGGGTGCAACCCTATGCAGCACAATATCCTATTATTCAAAGGGATAGAATTGTATCCAGCGTCAGGAAATCGCGAAAGAAAAAAAAAATCTGCTCAGCTTGAGGCTCAACTCCTCCGTACAAGCCGATGGCGACCCACGTGATTTGTCCACGGCGGTACAGTATTCGGTGTACCTGTACGTGCGGCGGCGGTGCTAGCTTGGTCGGCTAAATCCGATGCACCACCACTGCCATGACTGCCTACTGCACCGGCCGGGTTCTGTAAGCTCTCTACGTTGCCTGTGCTCGGTTCTGCCACTAGTCCAGGGTTGTTGACTTGGCTATCCGGACGCACTGCCCTTCATTCTTTGCTTTTCAGAGCCATTCTAGGGACTGGTTCCGACGTATCGTCGTTCGGTGGCTGTTGGGCTGTCTGGTCTGTCTGGCAGCCTTGGGGCTCTGGTGGTGGTGGTGGTAGCAGTCGCTATGGGGAATGGCTCACCAATGGGTCGTCAAACTCCTCTGTCTTTTGGCAGCCTGGGCGTTGCCGCTTTCTGAGTGGTTATTGTGGGTAAAAATGGTATCCTTTAACCCGTTACTGTGACACGTTAAACTGCTGTTAGGACCCCATGCATTGCCTGGCACAACTGCTTTCGTGCTCCGACTTGCCAAAAGGTGATTTTATTCTGTCTCCGTGCGTCTGCCTCTCAAGGATCGACCCGCGCAGAGCAGGCGCCAACCAGTGTCCCGGGCCCAAGCCAAGACCACGCCTGATGGAGTTTGCTTGTCAAACGGACACACATGGAATCCTTGCTGTGAATTCTGAAAGAGAGACAGAGACAGAGAGAGTCCGGAATTGCTTGCTCGTTTTTCTTATGTGCGATCGGATTCCGTGTAGGCAGGCCAGCTTTGGGGGTTCCGGCGGGTCCTCGACGTTTCCATTCGTCTTTCGCCTGGGGTGAAGTGGTTACGGTGCGTCTAATTTTACGGGTCCTTACTATTCGAGGCATAGTTGCATTCCAGGGCTGTCTGTCTCATCAGGCTATGTGGGGCCTATCATTCGCATCAAGGGCCGAGACTTACTTTTCTTTTCTGTTTGGCTCGATGTACTGTAGGGGTATTGGAGTGGCCCTCCATAATGTAACCCCCCTCGGAAAAGATTCGATATGAACAAGAGGTGAAACGTTCATACAGTATTGATGTGGCGCTTCTATGCCAGTGGGAGAAGATTTTTTGGATTGCACATCTATCATTGCTGATCTACAGGCTCTGTGACGCCATCTCTCTCGGCGATGCCTTTCCGCCCAGACGCCCGTTTTTGGAGTTCTTTGACAAGATGCTGTACCCTAATCACTCGGCACGAACAGGCGCAAATGATACTGTCCCGCTTAAGCTAGGATGGCGCTCAATTTCCCGCCTCTGTGACTGATATTACGGCGGTTGCTGACACATCGGTACCGGGAAGCCCCATACATCAATACATTCTCTGCGCTGCGGCGATATGCAGGCCGTGAGAGGAACAAACATCGTCATCCCTGACACCTCGTGGCTAGCAGCTAGTCCATAACCCTCCATGACCTTTAGACAGGAAAACGCTGCGTTGTCGTTTTTTTTTTCTTTCTTCTAGTAGTTCTGATGATCTGTCACTTTGGAGTAGCACGTGCACACAGCAGCCGGCATGTGATGTGAGGCGGACGGACGGATTTTGACATCCAGCCACGTGGTGATCATCATCATCATGATGCCACACTGCGAGCAGTGTTGTTATTGGCGCGTCTTGTTTGTCTCACACAGCTTTATTCCCTGCAACGATGCTGTTCGTTCCGTCCTGCGGGGCTAATAAGCAACTTAACTTCTTGCTGATTCCCCGTTAGCCTCGAGGCGTACACGCTCCAGAGGCGCGGCAAACGCCAGGGTGAATTGGCAACAAATTCATTATAGAACGTGCGGAAGCCACCCTGAGGCGAATCATTTGGCCTAGTCTGGGAATTTGCGCACGAGGATAGCAGCAGGTCTCCATAAGGGACACTTCATGCAACAAACACGACCGCTGCTGGAGGGCAACGTACCTCGAGTGGGCCGGGAAACGTGACACGGAACGGAGGTTTGTGTGAACGTAGTGTATTGAGCATATATCACAGTAAAAGTCTGCGTATGGATTATACGAATGTATACATGTACGGTAAAGAGGACCCATCCATAATAAAGATACGGTCAAGCGCCAGGCGTGCAGGAAAATAACATAGTATATGGGGAAACATGTGTGGCGTAAATGAGCTGTCAATCGGGCTTGAATCATCATCAGAACGCCAAAACGGACGTCCTGGCATGCAGAGGAAGTACATGGGCGGCCATGAGCCAAACCTAGGACGCCCATAGGTGAGAAACGACGTTTCCGGGTGTCCCCAACGGGGCGAGTGTGAGAAAGAAATACGTACGTTGAATATTAGGTACGACTTTCTGTCAGCTTCTAATGTCCGCCAGCAGTAGTAGCGCAGTCCGACGTGGATGCCAAAGCTGGTGAAGAGCGCGGTGCTGATGGGACCGACCTGCCAGAACCAGCTGAGGAACACGGACCAGGCGATGGTGGCGAAGAGCGTCAAAATACGAGATAGTTCGGGCGCATAGATCGGGAAAGTCATGCGCCCCACTGCTTTGTCACCTTCTACGTCAGGAAAGTCTTGCGCCTGGATTGCGGTGAAGATGAGAATACCACTGATGATGACCGAAGTAACGGAGACGAAATCCATAACACCTACAAAGTGTCTGTCAATCAGCGCCTGCCAGGCTAAAAACAGCGAAGCTCGGCTGCTTTTATGCACATAGTAACGACATGACGTACCAATGATTGTCGTAGCACCGACTTCGAAAGATATGTATCCTCCGGCGGCGCAGAGAGCTTTTCCAACGACGTTGCTTGCTCCGCCGAGTTCGTCGTACGCGAAGGTGACAGCGGCGAGGCCGAGGGTTGTCCGAACGAGTTCTGGGTCATACAGTGAAGACAGAGATACACAGCAAGCGACGATAGCCCAGCGCAAGGCAAGCGCTTGAGGTTCAGAGATTCTCCCAGACGGCAGAGGACGCCATGGATGGTTGACCTTGTCTTCCTCGCGGCTGCATGCTTGGTTGGATACATTGCACATGAGCTGGTGGAACCACACCCATACGCAGCACCAGAGAAGGCTAGAGCATGATCGTGCGGGTGCGGTCGCACAAGCAAAGACAGTCTACAGTCCATTGAGTATGTTGAAGAAGAACGTCAGACAAAAGAAAGGAACGTACTATGGGAAAGAAAATGGTCTTGTAGTCAGTCCAGGTGAACAATAGAGCGGTGTGGAGATGGTACTGCACTGCAGAGATAAGTCGCAGCATGAAGTCCACCATCATGATGGAAGTCAGGGAGGCGTGGAAAGATGCAAAGCGGAAGTTCATACAGAGAGAGGTGGTTGGGGGATGTTTGAGGGCGTGAAGAGACGAGAGGCATCACAGCGCTGCCGTGCTCTAAATTATAAGGAAATGAGAGGGACTAGGGACGAAAAACGCGCAGACCGAGGGACCAGTTGGAAGCCTGAGAGAGGTCCAAAATGGCCGTGTCGCGCGGCAGTCGTGAAGTGGGAGATGACACGCCAAAGTCATAGTAGCACTGGCAGGCGTGGCCGAGCATAGCATGGTAGGTCCCGGGCAGTGTTCTGGCCTCTCATTTGACCATTGGAGGATGAGAACCTCGCACAAGGTTGACACCAGGCCTCGGCGTTTTCCTAAACGGCATCGGAATCGAAGGTTGAGTGTGAGGATCCTCGAACCCAGAGAAGCAACCGTGACAGACCTGGTCACGCTCTTTCTTTCCATTTCATTTCACCTTTTCGTCGCGATGATGATGATGAATGAGAGAGAAACCAAACCCCATTCGTCACGTGCTAATGTCTATTCTCTTGCCATATGGGGTCGTGATGATGTAATTTGCTTAGGGCCGGGTCATTTCAACGTGACACGTAGTCGGAACCGCCGCATATTTCTCTAAATCCAAAACCACCATGAAACTGAAGGAGATCCATAGAACGTCCACTTTTGCGTGGTCTCCCCTCTCAGCGCCCTTGCTGGCAACGGGCACAGTCGCCGGCGCTCTCGACGAGTCCTTTTCAAACGATAGTCAACTCGAAATTTGGGCTCTCGACTTTCTCAACAAGCAGGAGTATGACCTTGGCGGTGAAGGACAGTCTCGCCCCCGTGGCTCAGTTGCAAACAGTTCAAGGTCTGCCATACGACCATTCTTGATGTCCCAGGATAGAACTTTTAATAGGTTAATCATATCGCCTGGGGCAAGGCAGATGGTAGTCGTCCTGAAGGCGTGATCGCTGCTGGTATGGAAAATGGAGAGCTCGGTATTTGGGACCCGTCAAAAATTGTAGCCCACGTAAAGTAAGTCTTTTCAGCTCTTATCTCTGTGACTGCAAGAGCGACATGGCCTCTCCAGCACTTCCGATGCTCTCATACTCAAGAACAACACACACACCGGACCCGTTCGTGGGTTGGACTTCAATCCCATTCAATCAACTTTGTTTGCCTCGGGGGGTATAAACGGAGAGGTAAATACTATCCTTGTTGCCCCGAATTTGCATCTTAACCATTTTCAGGTCTACATCTGGGATCTTAAAGACCCGAGCAAACCATATTCTCCCGGTACTCGAAGTTCAAAGCTCGACGAAGTCAGCGCACTTGCATGGAACAATCAAGTACCCCATGTATTGGCGACATCTAGCGGTACTGGTTACACCGTCGTATGGGACCTTCGGGGCAAGCGAGAGGTTGTTGCCCTGGCCTACGGTGGCGGTGCGAGCGGAAATCAGGCCGGCGGCGGACGTCGTGGAATGAGCGATGTGGGATGGCATCCAGATAACGTTTGTAAACTCTCACTTCACGAATGATCTACTAATATTGGTTGCATAGGCGACCCGACTAGTCACATCCTCAGAAGACGATGCTTCACCGATCATCATGGTCTGGGATCTGCGCAACGCGCGGGCGCCCGAAAAGGTGTGTTCCGTGATCTATATTTTCATACATTGGCTTAACGATACCAGATTCTCACAGGTCACGAGAAGGGCGTTCTTTCGCTCTCGTGGTGCAAGCTAGATGCGGACCTGCTTCTGTCAAGTGGCAAGGACAACCGGGCGCTTTGCTGGAATCCACAAACATCTGAGCTGATTGGCGAAGTACGTATCGTTATCACGTGAAAGTGCTTCGAAAGTTAATCTTGGGTCCCCATAGCTTCCCTCGGCAGACAACTGGGCCTTCCAAGTACAATGGTGCCCCCGCAATCCTGACCTGCTAGCCACCGCATTTTTCGATGGAACCATCGGCATCCACTCTATCCAGTCGACTAACGAAGTCTCTCAAAGCGAATTTGCAGCTGCGACACCTCAGCCGGATGGCGCTGACGTATTCGACAATCCAAGCTTCGCACGGACTAACCAGGCTTCGTTCACTTTAAAACAGCCTCCGAAGTGGCTGTGTCGTCCGACTTCGGCATCATTCGGTTACTCCGGGCAGCTGGTAACTGTGTCAAATCTCGGGAACAAAGAGGGTCGCCATCAAAGCGGTGTCGTCCACATCCGCCGGTTAGCTACCGAAGACAATATCGTCTCTCGTGCGGAACGCTTGCGCCAAGCAATCGACTCTCAAGATCTTCCGCAGTTGCAATGGAGCGCAGTGCCGAGGCTGAAGCCGTGGCAGCTGACGTCGGCGGATGGAAAGCTCTGCTCAGCTTGTTCCATGCAGATTCACGAGATGAACTTGTGACCCTTTTGGGTTTCTCTAAAACGGAGATCGCCGGACGAGTCGCAGAAGCTATTGCAAAGCTTAGGTCTGCGCTGAGGAGAGTACTCCTTTACCAGTCATCAAGTCGCCTTCTGACGAGGACGTTTGCGATTCGAAGCCTCATGGGCCCGTTGTCTCGTTTGCGGAGCCCGAAAGAAGTCCTCCTGCCAATGTTGAAGACTACTTGATGCGACACCCTCTGAGGTCAGCGCGGGTGCTGCCTCGGACACTTCGGTCGTCGTCCCGCTTCCGGAGCCGAGTCTACCACTACCGCTCCCAGCTTATTCGGTGATGATGGTCCCGCCGGTACGCCACAGCTCGATGCCGCAGCAGATTTCTTCAGTACTATGGGACTCGGTCAATCTACAAACCAAACTATCCAAGTTGTCCCACACACTAATTATGGCATTGACTCGTCGGTTGCTGCCACCATCGGCTCTCGTCCTTCATCGGCTGCCTCGGACGCCCTCAAGAGCAATAATTTCCATATCTACCCTGCAGATGAAAGCGAGACGGACCGCCTGGTAACTAAAGCACTTGTTGTTGGCGACTTTGAGAGCGCTGTATCCCTGTGTCTCTCCATGGGGCGCTTCGCCGATGCAATTCTCTTGGCAGTCAAAGGTGGGCCCGAGCTGCTCGCGCGTACGCAGAAAGCGTACTTTGAAAAGCGCACCGTCGCATTGCCGTACTTGCGGCTTTTCCAATCCGTTGTGACAAATGACCTCGCCGACATTGTACAGAACGCGGACCTACAAGATTGGCAGGAGATCTTTGTTGTACTGTGTACCTTTGCGGGTGCGGACGAGTTTGGCGGGCTTGCGGAGCAGCTCGGAGCGCGATTGGAGTACCAGGCTAGCCTCGCCCGCTCGGAACAAAGCGCCGTGGCTTCAGAACTGAGGAAGAACGCAATGTTGGCATATCTCGCTGCCGGCCGCCTTGAGCGCCTCATCAATATCTGGACCGAAGAACTGGCCGAAGAGGAGGTGCGGATTTTGGCTGATGAGACGGTATCAGGTGTTTCGCGCTACACTGCACATGCGCATGCTCTCCAGACTTTCATCGAAAAAGTCACAGTTTTCCGCGCAGCTGCATCGTATGTGGATAAGGACCTTGAGCAAACCAAGTCGGTGGAGAGAACGCGGCTGTCCGGACGTACAAATTGTCCGCGCTGTATGACCGCTACTTCGAATATGCGGACTTCCTAGCCACACAAGGTCTCGTCAAGCCTGCCGTCGCATTCCTCAAGCTTACACCTCAAGGCTACAAAGGATCGCCGGGTACACAGGTCGGGTTCGTGGCCGGAAGGGAACGTCTACTCATCGCCGCCGGGGTCTCCAAAGAGACCCCAGTTGCATCATCATCTCGTATTGAGGTGTCTGCCCCTGCGGCGGCACCCACAGCACCCGCAGTAGCCGCAGTTCCCACGACCGTCCCTACATCCACTTCCACTTATCCATACAATCCGTATGGTCCTCCTGCCGTTCAGCAACAGGCATCCGCTCATGCAACTGCTGCCGCGCCGACGTCATATTCATATGCACCTGCCAATGTTCCTCCTGTCCCAAACAATCTTTACGCTCCTGTGCAGCCCGTCCAAGGACCGTATCAGCCAATTGCACCCATGACGTATCCGTCAGGAAATGCATACAGCCAGCCTCCCCCACAACCTCATGGCGGCCAGATCGCACACCCACCTGCCCTGCAATATGGTGCCCCGAGGGCTACTCCTCCACCCGTTGCACCACCACCACCACCCAAGCGTCGCGAGAACGGCGGCTGGAACGATGCACCAGCGGTCGCTGAGCGACGCACGCCTAGCGGGTCCGCGAACAAACCTGCGGCTATCACGTCGCCTTTCCCGAACGCTGGGCCCGTTCAAGGTCCTGGATCTAATTCGATGTATTTGGCTCGCGATCAGTCCCCAGCTCCGGCTCCTCCGCCCCCTCGCCCTGCCAGTGTACAGGCACGTGCCCCTCCACCACCACCTGCGCAGGGTCGCATCCCGGTACCACCTCCGCACATGGCCCCTGCCCCTGGGCCATACTCATTGGCCGGTCCAGGCCCGGTGCCTTCGCTGGCGCATCCACCAAATGTAATTCCTGCGGTGCAGCAACCGCCTCCAGGGCAATATGCCCCTCCGCAGCGTGGCCATGTGGCCCCAGCACCACCGGCATCGGCACCTCCGGCACCTAACCCATACTCACATGCCGCTCCTCCAGGTGCAGGTGCGCCGCCGCTACCTCCACAAGCCCGTCAGGTCCCTCCGCCTCCCTCTGGTCCTTATGGTCGGGGTGCATCAC
>WTXL01000084.1:0-136064 GCA_022376525.1 Russula vinacea
TGTGGATGTAACTGTGGCCAAGTACGGATTCTCAGTAGTCTGTCTTCTATGCATGCTTTGTTAATGTAGCGTCACGGATTGGATGTTGATGTGGATGCCGTGATGATAAGAAGTTGAGTCTAATGTCACCAGCATAGATCCATAACGATTAGACAAGTTGTTATACCAGCTCATTACGCTGCTCTCTAGCCAAGACTGAAGTTGAGTAAAGAGATAGAGAATAGAAGAGTGTATTGACTCTGTGAGATGGACAGGAGACTCAACTTGCCATCTTAGGGACAGTAGTTCGAGCCTTATATACTGTACAAGACATCCGGAATGTTCTACACTATGACACTATGCGAAGTCACTGAAAACAGACAGAAGCTACTACAGAAGGTACTGGAACACTATAGAATATTGTCTGGAACTTGATGGAAGGGGGCAGAAACTCGTAGAAACTACTAGCTATTGTACAGTCCTGGGCTCGGTTAACCCCTACTCTTACCTATATTGTCACATGCGACCCTGTGACCTCTGGTGCCAAAGATGGGCAATATCATTTTTCCAACATTATAATGTTTACTGCAAAATCAAGGGCCAGGTACTCCTTGTCAACTTGAAATGCTTTCTACTGGGATGCCTGTGTGACATTATAATGTTCTTACTTGGTCACCTCCTCAGTATTGTGATGCCGTTGTATTTTAGTTATCATAAAAATACAAGTTTTATCATTTTCAATTGCAACTTAAATAAATTATAAATAATATAAAATATGTCTTAGATAAAATACCTATTTAAAATAGGTCCTTATAATAATTGCAAGCATAGTGAGCACCCATTCTCTAAGGATGAAAACCAGGAACAAACAAAGCCAAATTGACGACCACAAGCGCTGGGAATTTTCAACAGTTGACAATGCATCCTCTGCCTTCGTCATTTCTCCATCAACAGTTCTAAGAGTTTAGTTATTAATAATCTAAGCTACTCTATGTGTTTATAACCAAAAGCAATTGAGGTTTGTTGGCTGTGGAATGCAAATTTTGGAAGTCACACATGCATGTAATTTATGACCACTGTGTGACTAAAGGCATGACCTTCCCATTCACAATCGCTTCAAATGTAAATGGGTTCCACTTGCCACCCCCCTCCCTCACCCCAAGAGCAAGTTGGTGTTCAAACGTTCAAGCTGCACCTCCCAGGTCCTGCATCAGCACCCTGCCCTGCATCAACACCCCTGGCCCCTGCGTGCTGGGTTGATGCCCCTGCATGCTCCATCAGTGCCTCTGACCCTGTACGCTGGGTCAACACCCGCACAGGCTGGGTCAGCACCCCCACCCCTACGTGCTGGGTCAATGCCCCCAGCCTCTGCACACTGGGTCAGCATCCCCCACTCTGCATGTTGTGTGGACACACCCAGCCCCTGCAGCACCTGTGCTTGGGTTAGTGCCCCCTAGATGAGATCATTTCTTATAGTTTTTAGATAGTTGTGTAGATCTATAGATAATAAAAAACTATTTTGATGAACAACATGGAATCCAAGGGAATTTGTGATGTACAAATGTCTACAATGGTGAAGTGAGCCCCCCACAGAGTTTGTGGATATGTAATATTTGAAATTTCTGGCTTCTGGCTTGTCAACTTGTTGACCTTGTTTGGCTTGTCGGCTTGCTGACAAGCAAAAAAGCACTAAAAAGTGCCGAAAAGCAGCAAGTAAAGTGTGAAAACACTGATGGGCCTGGGTGCCCGCAAGGGGAGGGGAGGTGGCAGCATGAACCCCTCCGACTCGCTCTTGGGGCGAGGGAGGGGGTGGCTTGTGCGGCAAAAAAACAGAACCCCCACCCGCTCGCATTTGAGGCGAGGGTGGGGGTTGGGGCACGAGAAACCTCTGTCTCGCGCTTGGAGCGAGGGTACGGGGGGCACACAAACAAAGCATGTGACTTTCACGTGACTTTGTTGACGGCCAGCTGTCGGAGGACACGAGGGGCAGCAGGTTTTGACCACTGCTCCAACACGTTGCCGTCTTCATGTCTTCCACATTCAACAATGGCATGGGATCTGGCTCTGCTTTGGACCCTGCCATATTACGTGTTGTGGTTGTTGCAACCATTGTTGCTACGCTTGTGTCCGCTACCTCAATATTCATGCATCTGAAGAACTACCGCAAGCCTTTGTTGCAACGGTGAGTGGACTTTTGTTTTATATTACTGGGAATTGGGTTGGAGGAAGAAGACGTTGCCAGTTAGGGGGTTGCCAGTCAATCACTCACTTCGTTTGCATCAGGATGGTTGTTCGAATCATGCTGATGGTCCCACTATATGCCATCTCTTCTCTAATATCCCTATTTTCGCTGGAGGCTGCTTTCGTAATTGATGCTTTCCGGGACATTTACGAGGTATGTCGTGCTTCATAGAGCTACTCTCCAGATTACGACTTTTTTAACAGGCATTCGTAATTTATTGTTTTTTCCAACTACTAGTCGGATATCTTGGTGGCGAGCGCTCCCTACTCATTCGAGTTCATGGCCGCCCACCAAAAATTACTCCCTTTCCCATGAATGTGTTCCAACGTGAGATCGATGTAAGCGACCCGTTCACATTTTTATTTCTCAAACGAGGAATCCTCCGTAAGTACCTTGCCTTGGTGAGATTCTCGCGTCATAACCCGAATTTTTCAAGAATATGTTCAAGTCAAGCCAGTCCTCGCGATTGCTTCGCTAGCGTTGAAGGCATCAGGAAAATACAACGAAGGCGAATTTCGTGCAGATTCCGGGTACCTCTATGTCAATATAGTCTACAATGCCAGTATCTGTCTAAGCTTGTACTGCTTAGCTATGTTCTGGCTCTCGATCAGCGAAGATCTCAAGCCATTTCGGTCAGTGTAAATTTACGTATCATCTGACAAACCTGACAATACACTGGTAGCCCTATGCCGAAATTCCTCTGTGTGAAGGGCATATTGTTTTTCTCGTTCTGGCAAGCCACCGGGGTATCCCTTCTAGTTTCTGTGGGTGCATCAGGAGGCTCGGCCCATACACAGACAAAGAACACATATCCCTTGGTCTGACAGATACTTTAATCTGCCTCGAGATGCCCTTCTTCGCTATTGCACACTTTGTGGCCTTCTCCCAGCGAGACTATATTGACAAGAAATTAGCTTACGTCGGACGCATGCCGATGCGTCACGCGTTCCGGGACTCATTTGGTTTCAAAGACGTTTTTGAAGACGCCAGTGCCACGTTAAATGGTCAGGGCATGGATTATCGCGAATTTGAGCCGAGTGAGGGACACATGCATCAAGGCCTTGGTCGTGAGCGTCGCATTCGTGCGGGACTGCGCTACTCCCACGGAGGACGAGGAAAGTACTGGTTACCTCAACCCCTACCCACAGCTTCAAGTCGCCAGGAACGCTCACCGGAAAATGGTGTTTATGCGTCTCTCCTCTCCGATGACGCCGAGGATGTTATTCAAGATACCAGCAGCAATACAGATGAAGCATTCGTGGCTGTTGGATTTGACCTCCCATTTGGTGGTCATGATCCCGAAGACGAAGAGCTATTTGCAAGCAGTCGGAAATACCTGTTTGGTGACTACAATTACCCTTGTATTGACGCTAGCTCCGAAGTAGCGCGCGCGGAAATGTGGGAAGAAGAGGAGCGAATTCTCAATAATGAGCGTAGCGCGTGGTTTTCTGATCATCATGGCCATCATGGTCGCAATGCCGTGGCTGTCACGAATTACGGCGCTGTTGGCGTGTCGCCGCAGCAGGACAAATCGAGTACCCTTGGAACGCCCCTTTCTCAAAGTGCGACCATTGATCCAGAGCCGGCCCTCGGGCCAGCCGCAGATTATTCGGACGCGCAGCTCCGTTGGACAAACGTATTTTGGCCGAGGATCAGGTTAAAATCACCACCGATTCCCGGCAACTCTCGCGTAACTTCTCCTTCGATATCAACAGAGATAAGCGTTCCAGGGCATATGGCACGGCCTGACGCTGTTGACCTCGTAGCCGAGGGCCGCTGTACTGCGAACCTCGCTGTATCGCGGAAGTATCAACAAGGCGAACAAACATCGGCGAGGCAAACCCATCAGTCGTTTGGGAACCCGGGGCGTGAGAGGGTGGTAGAGGTGCGTAGAAGGGACAAGGGTGATGACCCAGATGCAGCTTACAGGGATGCGAGGGCGTGGGCACGAACCCTGAAGCCATGACAAGTATCAAAGTTGTTGCACTTGTAGAGCCACCACTGTCTCGTGCTCGGATGGGAGGGCTGGTAAATGTTTCCGATGACTTAGAGGGGGATGAGAATCCCTGGGTGTGATATATTTTCATGTGCCTGCTTCGACAATCAAATTAGTCCCTGTAATTATTTTCTTACTCAGGCATTATTTATAATCGAGCATTGGGAATATTACAAAAAGTAGAGCGTACAGAGGAGCGAGAATGAGGATGAGTCTTGGCGAGTTTGTGATTATTTATAGCGCGGCCGGCCTTGCGGCTAAGCCACGCGTAACAACGCCGCGCGCATGCAGTAACACGAGTACTTGCTTCTGTCCGTCGCAACTTGTGCGAATCCCGCACACTAATTTGTTGACTTCTTTCTTTCCTTCCTTCTTTCGTTATTCGGCCTTCACGACTCCACGACTCCTGTCTTTGCGTCTTTCCTATCTCCACCTTGATCCATGTCCTTCTTCAGACGACATCGTAGCCCCGACTCTGACCAAATTGCGACCGACGATCATGATTCCAACGTTGACTATGACCTCCGCCTGCGCACAGTCCGCACAGCTGCGTCAACCATAGCCGAGTCCATCGCTTCCGAGCAACGTGCCGAGCGCAGACGATCAACTAGACTTAAACGTTCCAATTTTTTTCGATCCAAGCCGGCGAAATACCCGGACCACGAGAAGACACACACTTCCTCACCAGATGTGCCTACTGTTCAAATTACTGGGAAAAGGAGAAATGTCTACGTCAATATACCACTAACTGCCACAGAGGTCGATCGACATGGAGAACCTATAATACGCTACGCGAGAAACAAGGTGAACACGACCAGTGAGTGGTGACCGGAATTTTTTATCGCATTCTTCTTACGCCTCTCAGAGTATACCATAATTACATTCGTTCCCAAAAATTTGTACGAACAATTCAGACGGTATGACACCTGCGATGCTCATCTCTGTTTCACTGAGTATTTGTAGGGTTGCAAATCTGTATTTTTTGGCACTTGTCGTTCTACAAGGCATGTGTTCGATTGTCCAAACGTTAACGTGTAAATCTCAACCACCTTCAGTTTTCTCCATCTTTGGCGCCGTGTCACCACAAACAGCGGCGCTGCCACTTATGTTTATTCTCACAGTGACTGCTATCAAGGATGCAGTAGAAGATTATCGTCGAGCAATGTTGGATGAGGAAGTCAACACTTCGGCTGCAACTAAGCTCGGCGGCTGGCGTAACGTCAACCAGCCTGGGGATCCCCGAAACTGGTTTGAAAGGCTCTTTGAGATCAACTCTCCTGGCCGCATAACCAGGGGAGTACGTAAACTCCGGGAAAGGGAGGCGAGCGTAGATTCGAGAGTCGTACTCCAGCGCACTGGAAATCTCGCAGGCGAAAGCGTGGCCGATTTCAGGAGCTTGTCTCTGGACAGAGATGGTGGTGGAAAACAACTCGAAGATATCCAGAGCATCGACTCGCATTCGTATCCCCCTCTTGTCAGCAACAATCCTACTCAACCCTCAGCGTCATCATCGAACCTAGTGAGAAGCGCGTCGTCGGCCACTCTTGCAACCTCGTCATCCGGAGTGTTGAATCGGTCAAAGCGGATCTCAGGTTTGCTCGATGGGAGCGTACGCTCTGGAAAAAGCTCGAAGTCGGCGACGTTGTCCTTCTTCGCGAGAACGAGCAGGTTCCCGCTGACATTGTCGTACTTTCGACATCCGACCCTGATGGAGTGTGTTATCTTGAGACCAAGAACCTTGACGGTGAAACCAATCTTAAACCGCGCAAGGCGGTCAACGCTACGTCACGCATACTCTCCGAAGAAGATGTTGAAAGCTCGGCCTTCGTCCTGGATTCGGAGCCCCCACATCCCAACCTCTATCTTTACAACGGAGTCCTACGTTTTCAAGACCAGACCTCTGGTCAGTTGAAGGATGAGCCAGTCACGATCAACGAGATGGTACTTCGTGGATGCTCAATTCGGAATACTGCTTGGGTCATCGGCCTAGTAGTCTTTACAGGAAAAGACACGAAGATAATGCTTAATGGAGGTGACACGCCCTCAAAACAATCAAAGATCGAGAAAGAGACTAACTTCAATGTTGTGGTCAATTTCGTCGTCCTTCTCTCGATGTGTACTGTTTCCGCGGTCCTCAATGGCATTTTCGACTCTCGGACTGGAACAAGCGCCGCGTTGTTCGAAGCAGGTTCAGATCCAAGTTCTTCGAATGTGTTGAATGCCATGGTCACCTTTGCGTATGTATAATTGTCTGTTGAGAGCTTCAATTTAACGGGTGGTGTAGGTCCTGCCTTATTGCCTTCCAGAACATCGTTCCCATCTCTTTATACATATCCATCGAGATTGTCAAGACGATCCAAGCTTTTTTCATCTCCCAGGACCTCGATATGTATTACATGCCCCTGGACTCGTCATGCATTCCTAAAACTTGGAACATATCTGATGACCTTGGTCAGATAGAGTATATTTTCTCGGACAAGACTGGGACGTTAACGCAAAATGTGATGGAGTTTCAAAAGTGCTCGATTCATGGAGTCACATATGGCGAAGCCATCACCGAGGCTCAGCGTGGTTCCGCACGACGGGAAGGCCGAACGGATTTACCGACTCCTGAGGAACACTCCATTCGGATGGCCGAACTTCGCCAAGACATGCTGCAACTACTGAACCGGGAATTCAAGAACCGCTACGTACAGCCGGACAAACTGACACTGGTATCTCCGAAACTTGCTGAAGACCTTACGGATCGATCAAGGGGGCAGCGCACACACATTATCTCATTCTTCCGTGCACTTGCCATATGCCATACTGCCCTTGCTGATAAGCCAGATCCAGGACAGCGCCCATACTTTCTGGGATACAAGGCAGAATCCCCCGATGAGTCAGCCCTTGTTGCAGCGGCACGCGACGTTGGCTTCCCGTTTGTCAGTAAGGGCCGCGAGAGGATTGGTATCGAGATGATGGGCCAACCAGAGAGCTATGTCCTCCTCAAGGTTCTTGAGTTCAATAGCACACGCAAGCGCATGAGCGTCATCGTTCGAACTCCTCAAGGCCGGATCGTACTGTATTGCAAAGGCGCAGACAGCGTCATCTACGAACGTCTCGCAGATGATCATGACTCTTTACTCAAAGATCAAACATCGAAGGACATGGAAGCTTTTGCTAACAACGGTCTGCGTACGTTGTGCATTGCATACAGGTGGATATCCGACGAAGAATACTTGGAGTGGTCCCAGGTCCATGACACCGCGGCTTCGTCCGTTAAGGACCGCGACGAGGAACTTGAAAGGGCAAATGCGTTGATTGAACATTCCCTCCACGTCCTGGGTGCGACTGCGTTGGAAGACAAGCTACAGGAAGGCGTACCCGAGGCAATCGAGAAACTCCATGCTGCGGGAATTAGACTCTGGATTCTTACGGGGGATAAAGTCCAGACTGCTATTGAAATTGGTGCGTCTCATCCCTTTCTGTTTCTGCTTTTTGCTAAAGTCGGCTTAGCTTTCAGCTGTAATCTGTTGAAGAGCGACATGGAGATCATGATCTTATCTGCGGACACCGTTGACGGAGCTCGGGTACAGATAGAAGCTGGCTTGAACAAGATCGCCTCAGTTCTAGGACCTCCATCGTGGGATCCCAATAAGCGTGGTTTCTCGTCAAATGCGACGGCCTCCTTCGCTGTTGTCATCGATGGTGATACTCTTCGTCATGCACTTGACCCTGCTTTGAAGTCTTTGTTCTTGAATCTTGGAACCCAATGCGAGTCCGTCGTTTGCTGTCGGGTATCGCCTGCGCAGAAGGCGCTCACGGTCAAACTAGTCAAGGAGGGTAGAGACGCGATGACATTGTCGATCGGTGACGGTGCGAATGATGTCGCGATGATTCAAGAGGCAAACGTCGGTGTCGGACTCTTTGGTTTAGAAGGCTCACAAGCTGCCATGTCAGCGGACTATGCATTTGGCCAATTCCGATTCCTGACCAAGTTGCTTATCGTTCATGGTCGTTGGTCTTATCACCGTATTGCAGATATGCACAGTAACTTCTTCTATAAAGTAAGTATTCGAGTCCCATAAACTTCTCCCAGCAAACTAAGAACACTTCAGAATGTTATCTGGACCTTGGCGATGTTTTGGTTTCTTATATATAACAGGTAACATTGACTTCTTGTTGGTGAATAATGCTTACTCTCCGTCCAGCTTTGATGCGACTTACCTCTATCAGTACTCGTTTATCATGTTGTACAACCTCATATTTACGTCACTACCCGTCATGGCGTTGGGGGGTAAGCCGTCCGAGGTTATTTTGCGTTCTTTATGTAACGTTTCTCTTCAAGCTTTTGACCAAGACATTAATGCCAAGGCTGCTATGGCATTTCCCCAGCTGTACATCCGAGGAATCCGCGGACTAGAGTACACCCGGACCAAGTTTTGGTTGTACATGCTCGACGGCCTGTATCAGTCAGCCGTCGTATTCTATATACCGTACCTCGTCTGGACGGCTGGACCAGCTATCTCATGGAATGGCCGGACTATTGAGTCATTATCGGACTTCGGGACAACGGTAGCCGTTGCGGCAATTATAACGGCGAATAGTTATGTGGGAATAAACACAAATTAGTGAGTTCTCTGTGCTTGTTGGCCTGCCTGGGCCCAGTCTGACCTTTTCGAGTAGTTGGACCATCATCACTTGGGTTATCATCCCTGGCTCCTCTTTAGTGATGCTCTTGTGGATCCTGCTTTATTCGTTTTTCGAGAGTTTTGACTTCGAACAAGAGGCGCAGAGACTCTGTGGAGGGGTCACATTTTGGGGTACTGTGGGTTTAACTGTGTCGATCGCGTTGCGTGAGTTTGCCGAATTGTTGAGCTCTGCGTGCTCCTCACCCGATTCCTCAGTTCCGCGCATCCTTGTAAAGTTTGTCTCGACTTCTTTCGCGTCCCAAGATATCGACATAGTGCGTTATATGTGGGTCAAGGGTAACCTTAAAGACCTCCTGGGGATTAGAAGTCATCACGAGCGAATGGTTCCCGTGAACAGACCATCGTCAGTCCTCGAAGTAAGACCGATGTTTAGAGAACCTCATACTCGTTCTACTTCCGAGGTATCAAACTATGAACTAGGGACAAACATGGTGATCACTGATCAGCGCCGTTCTCGGAGTTCAAGTCCTGCTTGGCACGACAGCGCCTCACCAATGATCGATGGACCAACTGCTTTATAGACATCTTCGATTCCAACACCCCATGAATCTATGACTTGGGTTGTTCATCTTTGTTAACTGCACCTGTGCCTCACATATATACATACACTTACACTGACTGATGCCCCTTCACTTTTCACTCCTTGGCTTCGAAAATGACGTGTTAGAATAGTACAGTAGAGATGAATAGTATGTAACAGTTTTAGATTTGTTTGAGTTTGACCTTGGTATGTCTGACATGTTGAACTTGAATCTCAATACAAATGCCAGTGGAGAGGATAATAGAATCGTGGGTACACAAACTCGTTACGGGTCGTGCAATCAGGGCCTGGGGGAATGGCAGGCAGCGCGTCGACATGGCATCGATTGTGGCTTGCTGTTAGGTCCCGCGTGTCGGAGAGGGATGAGTAAGGAGACAACGCAACGCAAGTGAGGGTTTGGCGTGAAATTCAAAATGAAAACGAACAAGGAAGTCAACGACATTCGACCTATTCCCCACCAAGGTCGTAATTGGTCGGAACTTTGACACCTCTTCTGATGGGTTCAACAATAACCTTCTCCTGTCAGTGCCACAGTAGACGGTCACATTGTCAACGCCATTTGCTTTTTTCGTGTCAAAACCAAGGTCAAAAACCAGGAAAATGTGTAACAATTTTTTTCTATCTCTAGAGTGTGTCCTTGTAACGAGGTTGTCACGGATCGCAGCGGCAACGCCGGCAAGTTACTATTGCTCGTCAAAGGTGTACATGTGAACAACGGTGTAGGCCGTATCCTCGTCATGAATGTGCGTTGGGTTGGGTCGGACGTGCCCCAGACAGGGCCAGACTTTCCCGAACGCACCGTGATGACTCTGAGCCGTAGCTTTCAAGTCAATCCTCGTTTTGCCTCACTTGTGCGGCATCCCCATCCCAGAAGTATTAAAGGATAGTGGGACATAGGATGGATAGGCTGATCCGTAGTACTACTTCGACTTTTGCGATGCCCACTGCTCAGAACAAGGCCCAGAATCCAAAAGACTGCCCACAAATGGGTGTACTTGACACCTGCGATGGCATGATTGGCATCATTATTTTCGAGTCTTGTGATGCGCTTTTTTTGTTCAGTTGAGCCGGATAATTTCACTTTCGATATTGTTCAACCAGATTAGCATATGATGATGTTGAGCTCGTATCTTGGGTGGCCAATGCTGGCCACGCACTAAGATTATCGGTCTGCCATTGTAGATAATATATGAAGAGGACATGTTTTGATCATCAAGCTTTCGGCGGTGTATGCGTCCCGCCGGTGGGAAGGTCGCTCTCACAGCCCTCGGCTTTTGGCGTGCCTAGTCTCGTAAGATAAGTTTCTCTTCACGCCAACGTATCAAATGGTGAGGCAGAGCATCCAACAAATGCATCGAGACCATATACCCACAGTCCCACCATCATTCCATGTCGACGTCACTCGACGAGCGAGACCAGAAACGAAAGTATGGTGCAGTTCTCTGAATTGGACCCCGGAACTTGGACACATGTTCTAACGCTGCAAGGGCACCCCACTGGGAATGTAAAAAACTTGGTACGACGGGAGAGCCTATTGTAATGGACAAGGATACGGCAGAAAATGGGTGTGTCCGTGGCGACGAACGTAATGAGGGGATAGGGAGAGTTTTAAATGAAGCAACGTGCCAAACGAGTATACTTCGTTTCGCTGAAGCGTAATTAAGCGTAATTACTTGCCGAACGGTAATTTACTGAAATAGGCAGACCCTCTGCCCAGGGTGTCCTCCCAGCGTATAGGCACACACTACAGGCCCTCGTACACTACATGCAAAGAGCTTGAACCTAATTTGGTGGTCTCAACCGCGAACCCCTCTAGTTGGAATGTGAACTCACAGTTTGTTGGTGCCCCATCGATGGGCGTGGAGGCGCCAGTTATACTACTTGGTTCTTGCGACGGCAAAGTCACAGCCTCATTACGGATGACGGGAGTGTGACCATATCTGTATTAGAGACGGTGCTTGATGAGCAACTCCACTGCACAATAGGTGAGGGAGAGGCCTGGGATGTGGGTGCGATAAGACGGCATTCAGGGGATAGGGGTGGGGTCATGACAGTATTGCCATCATAATTCATATCCTTGAGAAGTGGGTCGCCATCAACCCGACAGTGATAGGTGACCGAGTACTCTGAATGAGATTGGGACAAGGGTTGCACAGAAGGTACGGGGTGAGAAGGTGATCGAAGGCCGACAACTGTCTCGATCTCTACGCGGATCTGCCCAGGTGGGCAACCTGGTTCGGCATTAATACGCAAAGACGGCGGAAGTGATTCGTTGAGCACCCGAGCAACCACCGTAAGCTGGGGTGCGCTCATGGTGAGCAAATCGGCGTGACAACAGAAAGGGGCACTGGCGAGGGCGCTAACGACGACAGCATCGTCTACCGAAACCTCGCTGAGCAAGGCTATGCGATAGCTATTCGCGGGCGCCAATTGGCGCGATGACTGGGGAGTGATAGAGGGGGTTCCGGGACGATAGACAGAAGAATTTTACGCCTTTTGTCGACAATGGCCGCGGCGCCACGAAGAAGACGAACGAGTGGCGTACAACTAGGTGGATCGTTGGCTGTTGAGATTTTCGAGAGCATGAGCGTTCGTGCTTAGCGGCTGTCAAAATCACGATCAATGTCCAGACTGGGATGGCGGACGGGTTTGGTGGAGGAAAAGTCAGGCAGACCGTTGATCTTGACTACCAGGCAGGTACAAGATTGGGACTACATTGCGTCCATGGAAAGCCTACTGGCACAAACAAATTGGTCAGTAGTGCACGAGTTTGTGAATCTCACTGGCAAGCATCGACGTAGATGGACAGAAAAGGGCATTCAACTGCTACCGTGGGGGCACCAGTACATGTCCTATTTCCGGATCTCCGACAGTCGCCAAATCAAGATGTGGACGATACTTTCTTGACAGACTCCGGTAAGGATTAATACTTGAAGCCTATCGTTTTCGCTTACTTGCTCATTTCCTTCGTTCTCAAGACAATTTTTCACACCACCTGGCGACATTTAGGCTTCAGGCAGTCTGATAAGATTCAAGGAAAAACTTTGGGCGTCGCCTGAAAAGTCATAGAGAACAGGGAATAATAGTGTACTCCGGATTCGGACAGAAAGTTTGCCCGCACAATGGAAGGAGAATTCCCCCTATTGAATACAAATAATCCCCATCAGGTAAAAAAGATTGAGGTGTCGCCTACACGCCATGTCCAGCCCGGATTACGAAGGAACAATGACCGTGTCGGTGTAGAAATACAGTACAGATATACAGAGAGGAACAGCAGAAAGCAATAGAGATTGAAACCATCGCCTCGTAAGAGCTGTACGCAGAGTCACCAGAGCAGTTGAACTGTAATAAAACTTGCGAAATACAAACAAAGAATGATAAGGTGGACGAGGAATGTGATTCATGCCGGGGTGTCATTGCCCACTAACTTTTAGTACTTGCCGAGAAAGGGGCTTGCGGTGCTAGGTGAGGGGATCTGAGACGAAGCCATAGGTTGCGACGCCTGAAGCCTCGCTTCCGCTCGAATATTTGCACTCTGGACCACCTGATGTAGGACCTAATATTGCAGTGTTAAAAGTGTTCGTGGAAATTAGAGGGCAAAGGACCCACGCGAAGTGTTTCCTGGCTGTGCACGTTAAGGTTTGATGTTACTTGTGCCAGTGAGGGCTTCCAGTGGGAGAATAAACGGGGCTTCTCGTATATGGGGGCGTCGATGTGGCCATGGAGTATGATAGGTGCGTACATGACAAGTGGGTGTAGGAAACAAAGGTAACGCCAACAAGACAAGGTTGATTGCAGAATTTATCGGAGCAGCCAAGAATGGAGATTAGGGGCGAAATGCATCAGGGGACTTCAGGCTCCAACAATTTCTATTCCTTGGATATATCCTTGCATGAAGCAAAGGTAACGGATGTTTAAATCCACGGGACTAGTTATTTCATGATGGAGACTGAGAGCACAGTATGATTTTGAAATTTCCCTATGGTGCACAAGTCGGCAAATACCGGGCCCAAGTGCCCATCACGTGATACGTCCTTTAATTTCAAGAGAACAATACTACTTTCCTTATTGGTATTCCGAGCCTTATGGATAAAGGAGGCCGCGTGTGGTGATCTCACCTCTCTCCGTCACCAAGCTGTCCTGGCGTTTTGACACTTTTATGAACCCATTAGGCCAAGCGGAATTTCCGCCCCCCACACAAGTTCGCATTTACTGACTATAGGGAGAACGTCGCTCACGTATGCACAACGGCTCAGGTTGATGGCGATAGCGTCATGGATGTGGAAATTGCCAGTATCACCCAGCTTACCAACTCTGTCCAACTCGCCGAGCCACCGAACTTGCACACCCAGCCACTTGAAAACGACACTGATGCCGGAATGGATCTTGACGGAGAAAATGACCCATCCAGGCACTTCTCAAGTACTCGCAGCTCAGGAATTGACGTTATCCCCGGTGGCATCTCGAAGTGGGGCCAGGACGAGGCTGTTGGTACACATAACCAGATGGGTGACAGTTGGAGCCCGGACTCTGAATACGAGGCCCTCGCCACTAGCGATGAAGCTGTCCTCGCAAGTCGCATAACACTTTTACCAACAGCTCTCGTCAGCGACTCCCGTGACGTTCTCCAAGCGATATTTGAGAGCATGGAAAGCCATGAGGATGACGCAGATGATAGCGAGTGGCTCGACAGTGCGTCTGTGCGTGCAGACACGCAGAGTATCATCGGTGGTGATTCCGAAGATGAATACGATGGCGAAACAGGTGAGGACGACGACGAGATGCTAAGTGGGGATGAGGTTGTTCTGGCGTGCCACACGTAAAGGTGTGGGATTAGGCCAGGACCAGATCACGTGTACTTGAACGAAGTGTAGTATGGTACTGTACCGTACTGTGGCCGAGATGCACGGATGACACGTCAGTACGCGTCAGTGACAGCATGCTCCACGGCCTCTAATTGCCGTCTATTTGTACTTCTGCATCCTCCCCAATCTCGATGTCTGCGAACGAAAGTACACTCTGCGTATAAGCAGCATTATTGTCTTCCACTCATGAAGGTAATCATCTCTAGAAATCGTTGGGACGGAGTTAGTGGGCCCATCACCCTGGTTTTGTCGGTCTACGCCCCATTTCATGTTCATAACAGATGTCAAAACGACTGCATGGACTCCGGAGATGACTTCTGCAGCCGAAATGTACAGTGCGTTGCACCGCCTATGCCTGACATTTCACTTCCCACGATAGTACATACATGCCAAGAACCGAATCTCCCACCGCTCGCGTCAATGCTGCCAACAATCCGCTGTATTGGGCCGGGTAAATGGAGAATGCGCTCGATTTAGGTAGATGTCTGTCAGTAAGCTAATGTTCGCATGCCCTGTGTGGCAAACTTCGTGCTCGGAAGCGGGCGAGATCACTCAAGGTTTGCGTCGTGCATCACTTGTACTCAATTATCAAGAATGAACGTGATTCTGTAAAGATCTATAAGAAGTGCTCGGAAGACGATGAGGCGAAACAACATCGTGCACCACCGCTGTTTCTAACAATCATGCGTCTCTCCGTCCTCGCTCTCTTCATCGCACTTCCTGCTGCAGCTTATGCAGCAGTTTGCCCCCAGCAGCACCCAACAATTTTCGAAAAGGAATGCGCCGAGCGTGGCGATTTCTGTGGCAGTGATATTCCTTGCTGTGGACGCTTGGTGTGCCAGTGGAATGGCTATGGTAGCGTATGTCGCATGCTGCATCTACTCTGATTCACGTGGGGTACTGATCCAAATGCAGCAATGCAATTGAGGCGCCGAACTCGATCTAAGTAGGAAGGGGGAGGTGGGGAAGGTCCAAGTCACGTTTATGCCGGGTTCATATGCATTTAAGCGTCGCGCTCGTTGTACTCCCCCCTAGAGGGCGTTTTATGTTCGCATTGTACCCTTCATATCAATTAAACCGTGGATCCGATGAGAGGGATAAGGAACCACATACCACGCCAATCGATCGACTACCTCTTCGTAGCCCCGACGAGCAAAGAGCGAGTGTGAAACGGCAATCCGACAGAGACAAACAGGAAGGAGAGACGTTGATGGTCAACCAGTCAACACTTCAGGCCTTCATGAATCAGGATTCGATCTCAGGTCCGCGAGAGCCACGCAACACAAGAAAGTGCTGAGTGGCCAGCGAGAGATAAAACTAGAAATTGCTAGGTTACTTACAACGTGCGGTAAGGAGCTTAGATGTCGCCACGACTTACTTATGATGGCTTATGTCAAGCTGAGCGACTTTTGGTTGCGAGAATGGTGCGTGAAAACGAGCGAGCGACCACCAGGACTGTCGGCCCGGCCCGGCACTTATCCCGGTAATTAGCGAAAATGCTTTCCAAAAAAAATGAAATAAAGTCAGGGTCTTCCATGGATTCGCTCATCTCGAAAGCCAACACGGCACTCCCCAAATCCCTTAGGCCCACTGGTCCTGTCCCAGAAACAACACGTAAATACAATCACATAGCCAATAAGAAGCTCCGAACGACTCTGCAACGCCAGTCTGCCAACACCGAGAGAGGGAAAGCTCTACTTCGAGATGCGGAACTTCTTCTACCGAACAAAGCTGGAAAGATGGAAGCGGAGGGGGGCATGGACAGGACATGGCGAATATCTCAGGACGAGATAGTCAACTCAATAAGTGTCGAAGCGGCGCGCGGACGCAAGGAATTCACCCTTGATGGTGGCCCTTACCGTGCCAGATATACTCGTAATGGCAGACATATGGCAGTTGTTGGACAAAAAGGCCATATCGCTACTTTTGACTGGCAGACCGGAGATATGCTCTCCGAGCTACGGCTACAAGAAACCTGTCGAGATATCACGTATGTCTTGTCCTCTCCCCATACTCAAGCATGGGCTTATTACCTCCAGTTTCTTGCTGGATCATTCACAATACGCAGTCGCTCAAAAGAAATATGTATTTATCTATGATCGTGATGGCGTCGAGCTTCACAGATTAAAATCTCACATCGAACCAACATGCCTAGAGTTTCTTCCATTTCATTGGCTTCTTGCCACCGTTGTGTGTGACTTGGTTTATTATGATGTGTGGTTGGTTCACCTCCATTGGCAGGGAATCCGGGCTATTTGAAGTATCAAGACATCTCAACAGGGCAGCTTGTCGCAGAACATCGCACGAAGCTCGGAGCATGTGTTACCATGACCCAGAACCAACATAATGCGGTCATACATCTTGGCCATCAGAATGGTACTGTAACTCTGTGGACCCCGAACCTCCCACATCCGGCAGTGCGATTATTGGCGCATCTCGGACCAGTTTCCAGTGTCTCCATAGACCAAAGCACAGGAGGTCGTTACATGGCCACTGCAGGCGTGGATGGCACTGTGAAGTTATGGGACTGCCGCAGTTGGAAGGACGCTCTACGGTCTTGGAATAGTCGCGGTGGGAATGCTACCTTAGCATGGAGTCAACGGGGATGCCTCGCTGTGGCGTCTAGAGGAGCGGTAAACGTGGGTACAATCTTAGGCCTACATTTACATCCAAGCCACTATTAACACTTCGAGCCTGGAAAGGTGTATTCCCCCCCATCAATACATTCTCCCAATCCTGGGCCCTCTCCACCTCCATTATACCTGACGCATCCTCAACCTGCAAAACCCCACGCTTCCCTCGCGTTCTGCCCATTTCAGGATATTCTTGCTATTGGGCACGCGTCAGGGATTTCTTGCATACTGGTTCCAGGCGCTGGAGAGCCCAACATTGACAGCTCTGAGGCAGATCCTTTCGAGGGTTCGAAGGCACGCCGCGAGCGCGAGGTCAAATTATTATTGGATAAGGTTCCGTTCCCTACCCCCTTTACTTTCTCCTCCCACGGAGTGAAGCATAGCGAGTGGTGCTAATTGCCGCACTAGATCCAACCAGACATGATCGCGCTTGATCCGGAATTTCTCGGCGGGTTTGCCCCGCAGAGCCAGCCTACTGAAGGCATGGACCGAGGCACAATGTCGTTCGCTCGGCAGCCGCGTCTTCACCGCTTGCGTATTCAAGAAAAGGTTGATAAAACGGAGGATACGAACGAGGACGAAGCAGCTGTGGACTGCCCAGCTGACAATAGCAACCCATCAAAACGCGACCGCATGGGGCAGGGAAAACGTAAGATGCGCGGTAAGGACAGTAGCCTCAAGCGGTTCGTGGACCATCCCTCGTCTTTAACCGTACTTGCTCATCAAACGGGTTCACGCTAGATACTTGCGGAAGCAGAGAAAAAATGTCATCAACCCCAGAGCTGTGAGTTGAATTCCTTTATAATAGTTTTTTTTCACCAATGTGTCCCAGGCCGCAATGCATGAGGCACTTGCCATACGACGAGCCCAGGCACGATCGGCCACAAACGACAAGTCAAAATCTGATGGCACTGAGCGGCCATCCGCACTAGACAAATTTCAGCATAGACTTTGATTTCTCACGTGCAAATATTATGAACCCTGCCTGTCAGTAGCTATCATCCTCTACATTCCAAAGTAACAGCCTGCTGTATGGATGCTGTAAAGAATGTCCCAGAATGAAATGATAGTCAAAGCTGCTGGTTAAAGTCTTCAGTCTTCAGACACGTAGTGTTCAAGTAAACCGTCAGATTGAAGCGCAGGATATAGAATGGATATGGATATATGACAGCGGAGCCAGGGAATAGATACAGAATAAGGCCCGTCACAACAGGTACCAAGTTCAACCTTCAACCGTCGCCCGTCGTTACCCATGCCCGTCACCGAGGGGAGCGGGGAAGGTATGCGTCTCGATATGGGTCGAACTCGGCGCTCTGAGCGAATTGCGAGCTCGCCCGTGGTTCAAACTGATCACGATATGGCGAGTGCATCAAAGCGGCATCGCTCTGATTGCTTTGCCGGAAGGGTATGAATGCGCTTGAATCAGAGCTACGCATCTCGCGTCCCGCGAACCCACCAAGCCCTCCGCCAGACGCAGGATATGTCTGACCCGAGCCAGCGACGGCCGCCGAACGATGCCGCCGGGCGAGGCAAACACCAAAAATTGCACCAACGACACCCACAGCTGCAATCCCTGCGACGACGGCACCAATGATAAGACCCGTGTGGGAGGAGCTGCCATCACTGCCATTGTCCGAGGAGGAACTGGGCGCTGATCCAGATGCCGAGCTGACACGCACGCTACTGGGGAGCACAGAAATGGTACTCGTGGGCTGGTCACCGAACTGCCCATTTCCAACGATCACGAACGTTCCGTTACTGGGAATACCGTTAATGGTTACGAATAGCATAGCAGGCCCTGGTTGGAATAAATTTGGATTGGGAGGAAGCTGTGCGGTGTGGAGAATAAGTGTTCCGTTCGACTCCACTGTGTACGTGTAGTTCAGCTCCATAATCCGTTGGCCCATGTTCATCGCATGCGTTGTGAATCCCGGTCGGATCAACCATATTGTCGTATTATCCGCGGCATCATTTGCAGCACCGGAATAAGAGGTCGGGGGAATAGTGATATCAAAATAGTTTCCGCCGTATGACAGCGTCTTCGGGATGTTTTGCGGCACCGGTCGTGTCGCAGCAAAATAAGGCGGATAAAAATATTCGGCAGTATATGTCGTAGGGTATATCGTGGTGAGATTGACATCGATATTCGGATTAGAACCTGCAACCATAACGGAGCCATCCGGGAGCAATAAAGCTGATGAGTGATATAACCGGGGAATGTTAGAAGAACCTAAGTTCGCAGTCGACCAGCGGCTGCCGGCGGGCGCATTGGGATTATAGATTGCAGGCTGACCTACAGGCCCAGAGGCGAGTGATTCCCCGAAAGGCATGGCACCAGCTGCGACGGTCAGCGTGCCTTGTGCATAGCCGGCGGTACCATTTTGGCCACCATTGATAACGAGTAACGTGCCATCCGGAAGAGCGATGAATTGGCCCATAGTACGACCTATTGGAAGGCTGTCATCTTGTACGTAGACCGGTGAGGATCCATCCGTAGGTTCCGGAGTGATGCGATGGCAGTCAGAAGAGGCAGGAAGTGTCCAGGTGTCGGCGAATGGATAACTATAATTGCCCCAGTCATAATCGTTCATGTACTGACCGCCACAGAAAAGGATCGTTGGAGTATAGTTGTTGGAAGGTGTCAAGGGTAGCATAGCATTCGCTCCTGACGCGGGGTATACCCGAATAATCTGCCCCGGCATATCAGGCAGTGGGGTCTCGACATTCTGATCAGGGTCCCAGAGTACTATTAGTAGTCAGAGGGGTGGTCGAACGGAACGTGCAGATTGACTTAACTGGTTGAGTAATTGGCCTGAACGAACATCTTGCCGGAGGGCATGAGGTATGTCAAGGCGTAGGAATTCAGTCCGCTAGTTTTCACCATGAAGTTCATGACTTGAGGAGCTTGCGAAGTAGGAGGGAAAAATTCATAGGTTGGCTCAGCGGCACCACCTTCGTATGCAGGGTCCGTGTTGGGGTAGTTGCGATTGATGTAACCGCCGGCAACAAAGCCACCCATTACTACGACAGTTCCATTAGCTAGGGGTTCCGCTGCAGGATACCAGCGTCGCTTTTCTAGCTGAGTGCTATTGTCAACAAAAGAACATGGTGTGTTTTCATCACACGAGTTGAAGATACGGATAGCCCGCGTGCCATCGTAGTCCTGGTAGGTTGGATCATATGTCGTGGTTGAGCCAGGATCAGTATTGCCGCCACCGGGACCAACAGCGGTATTTCCACCAAAGAGAGCGTAGGAACCATTAGGAAGGTGCATGCCTGCAGCGCAGAATGCATTGGTCTTCACATCTATAGGTGTTGCCGCTCGTGTAAGAATGTCCCTATAACAGACCATTTGTGAAAACCATAGCGACTGAAATAAAGGATTACCAACCAGATAGATGCATATTGAGAGTGACCATTGATTTGCCGGGATTGCCTTCCACTTTGTCAAGAATATAGACTTTGTCAGGGCTAACGACAAACATCTGGGATGTTTGGATGAGAAGGTTGAGACAACAACTTGATTCCTTTAACGCACCATCATAGCGCTCACTTGGGTATCACCTGCTGTTTGAAAAGTTCCCGCAAGCCCTGCGGTGACCGGAGCGACTGCGGCAAACAGGGGGAGGAATGAACGTAGAATCATTGTAAAGAAAGTCGGAAAAGTTCAGTGAGGGAGCGACGACGAGGAGGGATTAATGGCAAATAAAAGGAAGTCCAAAGACGCGTATTGATCGTGGTTAAGAGTGGGTAAAAGAAGTAGAAGGGGAGAGGGAGGAGAGAGGAGAGAGGTTGGAGGAGAGAGGTTGACTGGAAAAATGAAGGGAGTGGAGTGCAAAGAGAAACCAAAAAGTCACGTCACCGTCACGAGCGCCTTTATCACTATATATGTACTTGACGTTACCAGGTCGGGCGGAGCATGGCTGTGTGGGAAAGTAACCACGCGAGTTGCTGCGGTTGCCACGCCACCAATGCCAAGGACATAAGTTATATCAGATCTATCAAACAGGTGTAATACGACCAAAGTTCAGGCTACCTCCAACACGTCCTGAAGTGCCTCGCTCAAATGCTTATCCTTGAGTCCATCGATCAGCATCTGCAGTCCGCCGCCTTCCATGATGGCCTCGCACGAAACCATGCTCCCCTTCCCCAACCGGTGGTCGGTGACACGATTCTGTTTTCGCACGGTAAATGAAGAGTACACGATACACTGTACGGTTACATACCTGTGGGTAATTATAAGTCCGAATCTTCTCGCTGCGGTCTGCTGTCCGAACAAGGCTCTTCCGTGTGGCCCGTCGATCGACCTGGTCCCGCATTAGTTTAAGGTCCAACAGCCGTGCCCGCAAAACTTGGAACGCTCGTCTTTTATTCTGTGTGTAGGATGAAGCGAGAGCTTTCCGACCTCAATCTAATACGTACCTGGTGTTGACTTCGTTCGTCCTGCATCGAAACGGTGATTCCAGTGGGTATATGCGTGAGGCGTACAGCAGATTCTGTTTTGTTCACGTGCTACGATTGCACACGCTCGGCTCAATTCTGTGCAGAAGAGAGAAGAAAAACCCGAAGACGCACTTGACCACCAGCGCCACGTGAACGCATGACCTCGACTCGAACATCTTCAAGTTTCACTAGGTCATCTGTCCAGTCGGACCGCGATTCTTCAGGGAGAGGTAACACCTGTAGACATGAGCCACGCATTCAAACGAAAGGTGTAGGTCCACTCACAACAGTTGCAACAGTACTCGTGTGTAAACGGCCGCTAGCTTCGGTCGCAGGCACCCGCTGCACACGGTGCACGCCGCTTTCCCAACGTAACGCATCGTAAGCACCGGAACCTTTGACCGCGAGGATGATGTCTTTGAACCCCCCACCGCCGCTCTCGGAGCTCGCTAACACAGTTGGTTCCCAGCCATTCAACCGGGCAAACCGCCCGTACATTCGGAAAAGCTCCGCAGCGAACAGAGAAGATTCAGAGCCACCTACACCTGCTTTGAGCTCAACAAGGGCAGAGAGCCTCTCAGTCTCGGAGGGTGGGAGAAGGGCGTTCGGAAGGTCATGCACAAGGAGCAAGCGTAGGTCCCTAAAGAGACTGTCGGTCTCAACGGCGGCAAGGTCGAGGAGCTCGGGAGAATCAAATAGCTGTATGGTATCTTCATACGTCTACTGTAGCGGGTAAATAGGCGCGAAAATGATTTAAAAACTTGACTGACAGCCTTCAGGGTACGGAAATTCTCTAGTATCATCCGTAAGTTTCTGGTCCCTTTGTATTTATGCACTCCTTCTGCATCTTCACCAGAGTCATCTGTATGAGTTCCCTTGCAAACATCTCAGATGCAAATCACTAAGCCCTTGTTGAAATCCTTACCGAAATCGGGTTATGAGCAGTTGATCTGTCCAAGTAGCTAATCAAGGATGCATTCTCGCGAAGGAGTTGCTCGTATGTGGAAATGGCCTCTGACTTCTTCGATCGACATGACAGGGAATGTGCGAGACTTCGGCGCGTCAAAATGGGCTGATGGGATGGGGGGCGGAGGCACCGTCGTATAAGGAGCATTGCGCTGACGGTGCGGTCCGCTCTACGAGTGACGTGTGGCTCGTCACGCTCAATTCATCCAAGTGAATTTACCATGGTCTCCAATGGTTCACAGGATATAAAGACCGAAATGGCTACATCTGAGTGAGCCGGCTTCGGTACCGTGTGATATACTGTATGCTTACTGTAATTTCGTCTAGAGTCCAGCCAGACAACAAGACCCGTCGATATGATCGTCAACTCAGGTGTGCATTATTGCCCCAAGCCGATTTTCAGGTCTGCCAACTGAATGACGTTCACAGACTCTGGGCTGCCACGGGGCAGTCTGCTTTGGAATCTGCGCGCGTTCTGGTCATTTGTGCCAGTGCCACTGCAACCTCCATCCTGAAAAATCTCGTGCTTCCAGGGATCGGCCACATCACTCTTCTCGATCACGGTGTTGTCTCGCCAGCTGATGCAGGGAACAACTTTTTTTTCGAAGGATCCACTAGCATTGGCCGCAATCGCGCCGAGGAGGCCGTTTGTCACTTGGCAGAACTGAACGACAGTGTCGAAGTCCGCGCCGATACTCGTGACGTTGCTGATGTTCTAGCCTCTGATCAATCCTACTTCTTTGGCTTTTCTCTCATTATCACGCACAATATCGCCCCCGTACTTTTGAAACGACTTGCCGACCTTCTTTGGAGTAACCCCTCTTCTCCGCCCCTTATCCCAGTGCGTTCTGCAGGCTTCCTCGCTGAATTTTTTGTGCAGTTCCACACCCACGAAAGTGCGTGGCTCCTTTCTGACATGGTAGCGAGGAATGATCGAATGTGAGATGTAGTCATTGAAAGTCATACGGAGGCATCACCATCACTACGCATTGACGAGCCATTCCCGGCTCTCCTGCAAGCTGCTCGGGCACTCGATTTTGATGCGATGGATACCACCGACCATGGGCACGTCCCTTACGTATATATCCTCGTTCGGGCCCTCGACAATTGGAAAACAACAGTACGTTGTCTTCGTCCACGTTGCATACCTTGTTAACCATATGCCCACGCACAGCACAACGGGTTGCCACCCCAGACTCACGCGGAAAAGCAAGAATTCAAGTCACTTTTAAATGCTCAAAAACGTACCTCAGACGAAGAAAACTTTGACGAAGCAGTTGCACAAGCCTACCGGGCGTGGACTCCAACAGTTACACCGCCTCATCTTGTCGAGCTTTTCGCCGACACGACAACACCTTGACACCCTTTAGGCACCTCCTCGCCGCGCTTCAGTCGTTCTCGAGACAACCGCCACACGTGCTCCCACTTAGTGCTACTTTGCCTGACATGAAGAGCGATACGGAGAGTTACGTGCGCCTGCAGAACCTCTACCGTACGCAAGCTGCAGAGGAACGTAAGCAGTTCCGCGCACTGTTGAGCGTTCCTATCCAGAGCGAGCTCGTGGATCTGTTCGTCAAAAACGCCCACGGCGTACAACTACTCAAGGGTGCGTGCTACGGCGCTTTAGACGCTACTCCAGAGAAACTCAGTAAGTCCAACACGCCGTGACTCATGTGCTGGTGGCAGCTTCTGAGATGATCTAGCTGCGCATCTCGGCAGTCTGACGAGAGAGACTGCCACGCACCTGGCATTTTTTGCGCTTGACGCTTGGCGGTCATCTCCTCCCAGGCAAAGCGGTGGGACCACAGAGAGCGAGTTACGCGAACATATTATATCTTTGATCCCCAGTGTGGAGCTTGGTGAAAAGAAATTTCAGACGCTGTCGGCGAGATGTAATTTTCAGCTTTTTCTTTAGACGACAGGTGCTGACTTACGTCATAGCGTTCGCGCACCAACTGCTGATCTTCCAAACGTTGCTGCGTTCCTGGGAGGGATAGTGGCACAAGAAGCAATAAAAATGATCACAAGGCAATACATCCCCGTAAACGGGTATTGCGTTATTGACCTTGTCGATACTTGGACCGGTGTATTGCCATCATGAGCGGTGAATAGGGGTTAGATGTACATCTACCATAGGAACGAGTCTACGTCTATGTAGGTAGCTATTGGGGTATTACTTGAACGTGAAAAAAGAACATAAACGTTGTAACAAGCTACGTCAAGTCGATTACATCGTTGTAAACATCTCTCAGAATTGGCTGATCTCGCAATGGCCCAACATTTGGGTTTATCCGCCTTCGCTTGCTGCATTCCCTGCCCTGTAGATCAATTGTCCTACCCTCTTTGTCAGATTTCGGGTTAACTATACGAATGTGATGCGTGTTCCCAGTAGACACGCCCTCTGGAAGGGAAAGCACCCCTGCATGTGCCTCGTGAGCATCACCTGGAAGCCGAAGTATCCAGCCTTCGCCTTCCATGAGCTGAAAAAACGACTCCAGAAGAGGAGTCCGGGCAAGTGTCGAACGCGAACCGAATATGACCAGTTTCGAGCGAGCCCTTGTAAAAGCGACATTCATGCGCCGCCAGTCCTTTACGAGTTCACCTGTCTTCACTCGCTTTTGGTAAACGCACCAGCTTGAGAAGAGAGAAAAACGCACTGTGCCCTCTGCATTTGAGCGCACCATAGACATAACGATGCAGTCCTTGTCTCGTCCCTGACTACGATCGGCCGTGAGGATCTCAACATCTGGTTGATTGTTTAGTAAATGCGAAAGCAGTTTAATCTGTTGCCGGTATAGCGTAACCACGCCGATCTGTTCTGCTTGGATGCCGCTGCGGAGCAAGCATTCTGTAAATTGTTGCACGAGCACCGCTTCCGTCACATTCTGTACCAGGTCGCCCACTTGTGACTCTGTTGCAGGAACAACGTCCGTATCCACGAAGACGGCTTTTCGGCTATATAGAAGAGATCAGAATTGGGTCATGACTTTCTTCAAGCAATTTTTTTTTACCTCGGAAGCATAAGTTCCTTCATCCAACACAGGTCTCCACAAGGTGAAGTCGGGGTGTGGATCCATTGGATGGACGCGCTGTCCGGCAGGATGAGACTCTGATTCGCGACATTCTGATTTCCACAGCTTAAGCGATCATTATAGATGAGCTTGTTGGAGAGGAGCATGATATCCGCGTTCATGCGATATTGTTGTGTGAGCTCAACCACTGCGTGCGGGTGAGCTTCCGAGAGCCGACGAAACAAAGATACGTCTAGACCACCCTTCCTCGCCTCGCGGTTGCGTACCTTTAAACGGTGATTGTCAGACCAAGGTCATCATCACAGCGCCAAAATCTTACCAACGGGGGAAGCTGATAATGATCACCTACAAGCACGAACTTCTCCGAAAATCGCAAGGGGCCGAGGCATGTTGGCAGAGTGATTTGTGAGGCTTCGTCGACAATACAATAATCAAAAATCCGGCGCGAGAATAACTCGCTACAATTGATTGGCTAGGGCGTCTCAAAAATGGCTTCGGACGTACTGGTCAATGGAAAGCGCAGTCGTTGCGACCACCCGTGGCGTCATAAATTGGCGTTCAAACTCTTCAATCGTGGTTGGTTGCCTGCGAGCAGAGAGGTGGTATTGTTTGGACCCAGGATGGATCTACAATGGCCGTCAATCAGTCTACAATGTAAAAAAAATGAGAACGAGGCCCACCTTGTCTACATTTCCGAGCCGTAATATGCCAAAATCTACGCCATTGAGCTTTGCGAGGATGGTGTCAACAGCAGAGTGAGTATACGCTGAGAGCAATACGGTCTTGCCCATTTCAACCAACATGCGAATTAGATGCGCCACGACAGTGGTTTTGCCCGTACCAGGCATACCTAGGATCAGCGTGTAGTCGCACGAGCAGAGGACCTTTTCCACGGCTAGCATTTGGTGCGCATTGAGCGACCGGGCCAAGACTTGGCAGCGCGACGAAGCGCGCGCTCTGGTCAACAGCTCGTTCTCCGCGTAAAAGATTGGCGGAGCGAGGTCAACCACGAGGCGCAAACGTGCCGTATCCCCGCCGACATAGAATAAGGCAGCGATATTTTCGCGTACCCGACCCATGCCAGCGGAGAACTCGTCTTTATCGATGCGAAAGGTAACTGCCACAGTCGAATCATCCACGTCTGACAAGTGGCGAGGTGACTTGCTCAGGCGTGCCCGAATTGCCGGGATGTTGATCGTATGATCAACACCAAGAACCAAATGTTTAGGGCCGAGCTCCAGAATGAAACCTCGACATAATGCGAATAGATCGGGGGCAACAGAGACAGTCACTGCGTCACCAGTATTCATGTGTCCGTTGAGCAAGCTCTCGGCACCTGCATCCGTGCGTCTCTGGAAGCGATACGTGAATTTATGGATCTTGCTTGCGCCCTCGTGGACTGGCTCTTGAAAAGACGATGTGTCTAAGACCATATCCGCGAAACACCGGCCTAATGTCTCTCGCTCTCCTGCGTCGAGGGTCCATAGCTCTTTTTTGAAGCGCATCATGTCCTGTTCCTCGAGGGCAATCAGTCGTTCCCATGTTCTGAAGAAATCGGCGTGTGACTGGCTCAGATGCCCTGTCTTTTCGGCATAGATGTCTGCGATCGCCGAGACGTCATCGGTGACGTTTTCTACAGCCTGTCTCTATTACTATCGTTCGTTCGCATTGGAACACGAGAGACACGTACCCGGCGATACAACATACAAGCATCCAAAGCGTAACACCGCCCACATAACCGTTCATTATTTATCGTTGGGGGCAAAAATGACGATTCACCCTTCAACCGTTGTTGTCCGAGTCCTCTGAAGCGACGAGCCATCCACTCGGCGATCGCGTTCCGCACTCCGACGAGGGCACGTAGCTCAAGTCGGGTAACGGGAACGGATATCACCTCCTCGCTTTGTGTGTAGTACAGCAAACCGAGATCCACAGAATCACCATAACGCTCCTGCATCAGGAGCGTATACAACAGGGTTTGGGCTCGGTGTTCGAGACCCGCAACGGCACGGCCAGTCTTGATCTCGAAAGGTGCCGGGTGCGTACATGATGGCCCTTGGTCACGAACAACGACGGCTTGTACTGAAGCATCAAGCTTCCCCTTGAGACCATAGGTTGGGGACCAAATATCTTCCTCAATGTCGTGCAGTGTGCTGATTGATAGTATCGCCGTCTCCCCATTAGCCGCGCGAGTGTCAGATAGTACAGCTTCAGGCTTGAAAAACAATGGTGAGCACTTAGTGCGGATAAGGTTGAGGCGAATACCTTAGGGTGGTCCCCAATGTACCGTCCCCCGAATGTCTCGACTCCAGAAGCTCGACGTAGTATCTCGTCCTTTGCCACAGACAGCGTGACGCCGGCACGCACAAGATCACCAAAAGCCATCGACAGTGCGGTATCCACACGGGTTTCTAACCATGGCGCGTCCCACCGCCTTTCTCGGAGACACTTTTGAACGACGTCGTGCAATACCGTGCCGTACACAAGAGCCGGTGATGGGGGACTTAGTGCCCGCACCAGCGAAGTAACAAGGGGCCTACGCTGACAATTAGGTGCGGATGCCAGTAATGATGGCGTAAGGAGTGTGTCGGGGTGGTGGATAAGCAAATTCTCAAGGGTTGTTACTGTGATCGTTTTCTGACTATTTGGTGAGAGATCAAATGGTCCGATGATGTTTACCACATCACCTGCTCGGAAATGATAACGACAAAAAACAAAGATAAGTCTCGAGCCCACCTTCATGAATGTCTGTGTATACCCAATCATCCCTTAATATGATGCAACAAGGTTCAAGTCCAGGCTCGATTGTGGCTGTGATTTGCTAACCAATGACTTTCATGAGCTTAGGTGTACAGTGAGCTGTGTTCTCACCTTCTCGTGCACATCATTACTCCATGTGTCCGTCACTGTCCGTACCAAACATCTGGCACAGGGATCTGGCGAGTATTTCGGCACAACTGGGGGTGACGAGACTTGCCCAGATGCACAACTTGCGGATGCAGGTCGGATAGTTTTTCTGGGCGAGTTATAGGATTTCTTGGGAGTTGGGACATAGTCGGATAGAGCATCCCAGCTCCAGCCGGAGATCTCCTCTTCGATATCAACCTGTCCGACTGAGTACAGCTGACGTGTGGGGGTGCTAGGGATCCCTTGTCCAGAATGTCGTGGTATCGGATTGAGTGTTTGGGAAGGCAACCCTCGGTGACGGGTAGGTGTCACTGGAGGACTCGCGAGTAGTTTGGCCATGAAGGCCTCCTCTTCTGCGGTAGAGGGCATCGTTGGGGACGGCATAATGGGTGTACCTCCCTTCAATTGGACGCGTCTGGTATATCACGGGAGCGCGATGATGACATAATCGAGCAGTGAGCCGTAACGCCGATGAGGCGCCAGCGATTCCAGCCATGTTGTCCTCCATCTTGACTTTCCCATTCCACGTCCTAGCCAGCATAATTCGATTTGTTTTCCATACTCTGCGTATCCCTCTTCCACGTGCCCCGTTCTCATTCTTGAACTTTTACCGCCCACTAATTGCGAGGTCTTCGAGTCGCTCCGACCCATATGCAGTCGCAGACCGCTGGGTCCGAAGCCTCGAGGAAGAAACAGGGGCCCACTGTTTGAGTCGTGCCAGCCCAGTTCCCGATGCTGGTCCTTCTACCTCCCAGCCTCAAACCAATGACCTTCGTAGCAGGCTAGGCGCTGGCTCACCAAGACTTCTGCCAGACTTTACTCTTGGCAGCTACGACGAAATCTTACGTCAATGCCAGTCGGAGCTACGCATTGGTTGTATTGTCTTGGTAAGCGGCGAACATGACGATGTCCCAGACTTCAAGCGGTATGTCATCTCCTTCTACAAGGTCCCTTTCTAATTGCGAAACAGATATACTTTGACCGACCCTACTCTCGTTGAACTCCTTCATAAGCATGAGTTCATCGTTTGGGGTGGTGATGTTCGGGAACGGGATGCTTGGAGTGGTGTGTGCAATTCTTTCTTCCCTTGTCCTTTGTTCATTTGTGCAATGTGACAGCGGGACAGAAGCTGCAGGCTACCACGTTCCCGTTCGTGGCGTTCGTGGCGCTGCAACCCCCCCGCGCTTCTGCCTTTATGGGCACATCGTCGCGGTCCTCCTCGTCGCCCTTGCTTACCATCCTGTCTCGGCATCAGGGACCCGCAACCCCAATATCGGCCCCAACAAGCGCGCGGTCCCTTGCCGATCACATTACACTTCAATTACTTCCTCGTGTAATTCCATTCCTGGAAACTCTTCGATTGTCTGCTGCCGAACGAGCGCGCGACCGCGCTCTTCGTGAAGAACAGGATGCCGCCTTTCGCGAAAGTGCTCGTCGTGATCGAGAAAAGGAAGCGCGCCGGATTGAAGAGGCGCGCCGGACAGCGGAACTCGAAAAGGCTGCCATGGAACGCCAGCGTGCGGCAGACGAAGCTCGGACCCGTATTTCGGATGCACGAGAACGTTGGCGACGGGAGTCCCGACATGTGTTGATCCCACTCGAAGAGCCAGCAAACGTGGACCCAATTCGTATAACTATTCGCCTCCCAGATGGTCAATGCCTCGTTCGGTTGGTTGCCTGCACGTCAACAGTAACCTCACTTTACTGTTTGGTCGATTCCCACCTTATCCCTACCGACGTAACCGGAAAAGAGATTGGGACGTCCGCCGCAGAAAACAACTTAAAAGAGCTTGTCCATTCCTCAGGTCAACCCCTCGAAATTTGGTGGGGGTTCTCTTTGTTCACCGCGTATCCCCGAAAAGCCATTCCCTGGCAGCCTATGGTCCGCTTGGCAGACATTGGGCTTAGCAACGGGGGACAAATTGTTGCGGAGATAGCGTCCGAGGAAGGAGAAAAACCCGACCAGGATGAGGAGGGATATGACACTGAGAAAAGCGAGTAGCCCTTTGATCGAGACGGGTCAAGCCTCTGTCAGGGACGAGAGTTGGTAAAAGGTTTAGAGTACAACCATTTACTGTACTGATAGACATGACATTATGGTTACGACTAGGAAAGGCAATGGCCAAGGGGGTGTCGATCACTGACTGAGGATTGTGCGTACAAATGACTCATAATTCACGTTGCCATCGCTGCTCCCAGGTCAACGAGATTCCAACGGTGGAGGAGGGAAAACACGCACGCGCCAATCTGTACGCCTTTAAGTAGCTCATCCACCTCTTCATCGGACATCTTTTCCCCAAGTTGCGTTAGCACATACCGCAGCTCCCCGGCACCGATGAATCCGTTGCCCTCCTTATCAAAGACCTGAAATCCACGGATAAACTCCTCTGTGAAGAAAGACTTTTAAGATCCACTCTTTTCACTCGGAAGAACATTTACCAGGGGTACCCGCGGGCTTGAATCCATCTGGTCGATTGAGAATTGTCAAAAAGGTTTTGTAGTCAACTGCGAATAAAGTCAAGTGGAACTACTGCTGGCCTGAGCTCACTTGCCTTCCCGTGGGGCGCTGGCCACGATGTCAGCAACCTCGGATTGAGTGGGGTTTTGTCCCAAAGCACGTAAAAGGTCACCGAGCGTGTCGCGAGGCACGGCACCAGTCCCTTTCTTGTCGAAGAGAGCGAATGCCTCTTTGTACTCTGTTATATGACATATAAGCGTAGTGAAAGACAGCAGCGTAGGTGGGCCCAACCTGCGTTGTCACTCTTTCAGGAAGATGTAAGTTGAGGCCAGAGAAAAGGGGTTCACGAACACTCACCATGGTTGTACGGAAGGATGATGCTATAGCCTGACCAACAGTATTTTCCACATTTGGTGTTCATCAGCTGAGCCGTCTCAGCCCGCGAAAGTTTATCAAACGCAATTCAAAGCTAGTTTCTCATTACGAGCCAGTTGATACTATGATATTTTACATGTACATCCCGCCATCACCAATGTCACCTCGCCGCTTGGTCTCTGACTGCTTTAGTAACAGCGTATCACCCTGCCAAGGTGCAGGGACTAGCACTCCAGAGAGCTCCACAAGACATCCGTGCACCAGTCGCATCATAGTCTCCGACCAGTTAGAACGATTCATATCATCAGAGGCGTGTGGAGATAATGCAATGTCATTTCCACGAGGTATTGGGATATGCTGTGAAGGCAGCAGGAGGAGTATCGCATCCATTTGAGATGTTGGGAGCGCCGCAACGGAAGCGAAAGCCGCACAAGTCGCTTGGATAAGGTTGGGAGGTAAAAATGGAAGGATAAAAGAGCCCTAGTGAGAATGAATTAGAGACCTTGATACAATGTATCAGATGCTTACAGGCGCCGTCTTGCCGCGCGTGCGGAGGTAGCGCACCGGAGCACGATAAGCCTCAAGTGATTCAGAGCTGATGTACGTGGGAGCTGAATATACATCCAGAAGCAAAAGCCTCAGCTGAGCATGAGCATAGATTGGATAGAGTCAGAAACGCGATTCACCGCTTGGGCTTGTAGATGCCGATGATCGCCTCGGCGTATGGATGCATGGCCCATGTGGGAAGCGCCTTTGACGTTTCGGATACTATAATGGCCGCATCTGACCAGGAGGGTAAGAAAACGAAACCAACCTAGCACGCTCGATCAATTGGGTTTTGTAATGAGACAAAGGCGAGTTACCGGAGAGTCATCCACCACAATTGCTGCGCGCTGTTCGCCGAGTTGAGCACCCTGAGCCCAGGCATTCCCAGCCTCTCCTGATGCAACGATTATCGTCTCAAAAGATGTTGCTGGATGTGCATCACCTTGAATGGTGATGCGCGCAGTTCTGTGTACAGTGTGATGTGTGAGCGGGTTCAACTGATCTTCGTCGTCGTCAGATTCATAAGCGTATCGATTTGCCGATGTATCGCCAAGAAAATCTACATTCTGAAGAATAAATAAAGTGCTGTCAGGGGCTATGTGATAGTATCAGCTACCATGGTACGGCGTCGTCGTTGTCGAGAGATGGTGCGCGGGCCGGGTGACCCGATAACGCGGATGCCCTCATGTTCACGGAAATCGCGTGCCAACAACCGCGAGGTCTGCAAGGACTTCCTTCAACTCATCTTCCCCGTGCATGTTACTATGGCGTCCGTGTATGACATCTCCCGCACCTCATATGATGATCCTGGCGGACTTCCACCCGGTTCTCCTCCTACTAGTACGCCTCTTTTGATCTTCTTTCGCTGTTGGTCTTATTTATATATTTGTTCCCAGTAAAGTACGAGGGCCCATGGTTATCAACTCAGATAATGATTTCGTCATTTGTCGGCATGACTTCCCTTCTTATCTTTTCATACTGTCGGACTCGATGGCCTCTCCTTTTTGCACCGAGAACTCAATTGAAAGGTGCTTAACTTCGATCTCTTTCTTGACATCTTTTAAGAAGAGCACCTTGCAGGGTTTTCGCCTCATGAAGCACACGCACACGGCGCCTTTTTTGGTTGGATTCTTCCTACCCTGAAGACATCTGAGTACTCAGTACTTCAGATCGTTGGTCTCGATGCTGCTGTGGTATGTTACCTTCAAGTTGGATCGTATGAGGTACACTATCTGATACCTTGGCCAGCTATTGAACTTCTTCAAGATGTCGTTCTATTTGTTCTCTTTATGCTCAGCATTCGCGGTTACGATTCTAATGCCTGTAAATCTCAAGGTATGGGTGCCTCCCGTCTTTGAAAATGCCTCTTAACTAGATCACAGAATAACATCGGTATTGGAGATGAAGACGACGACGATCCAGACTGGCGCACGCCCCAACTTCAAGACAAATCTCCTCACAAGAGACCTGACTGGTTTGACCTAGTATCAGATGCCAATTCGTATCTCTCCCTGCACCTTGTATTCACGTATCTGTTCACCCTTCTCTCCTTGCGCTTGATATTTTTGAACTACAAGAGATTCATCAAAACAAGACAGCTCTTCTCACTCCAACTCGTGCATTCCATTGCCGCGCGCACGGTCATGGCAACCGGGCTTCCACCACATCTACGCTCGGAGAGGGTCCTTGCTGAGCACTTCGAGAACATGAAGTTAAGTGTGGAGAGCGTCAGCATCTGTCGCGAAATCAGCTCTTTGGAACGCCTCATCGAGGCACGAACGCGTGCACTGCTCAAGCTGGAGGAAGCCTGGGTTCGATACGTTGGTAATCCAAGTACAGTGGAAACATATGACCCATCCGATCACGCAATCATTGGAGATGGAGATCCGGCGTCAACAGAGGCGCAGGTCCCCAATCGCTTTGTTGTTCCCCATCACAGACGACCAACGATACGTCCTGGATGGTTTTCTGGGCGGGTGGATGCTATCGAGTTGCTTGAAAAGCGGTTTTTGGAGGCGGATGAAGCGGTCAAGCGTCATCGTCGCACAGGGAGGTTCAAACCGATGGATGTGGGGTTTATTACATTCGAAAAAATGTCCAGTGCAGTGCGTCACTTTTTGACCTTCGACGTAAAAATGTGGCTGATCATGACAGTAGCAAATTGCCGCCCAGACCGTGCATACATCTACACCATTTCAGCTGGAGACCCGCCTTGCGCCAGAGCCTCGTGACATTGTGTGGACAAATGTTGGCCATTCAACTGGTGCAATCCGCTTCCGTGAGACCATCGCCCTCGGCTTTCTCGCGCTTCTGTTCTTCTTTTGGTTCATCCCTATCACGGGTCTTGCGAGTTTACTGAGCTACAAAGAGATCAAGAAGGTTATGCCCTGGTTAGGGCGTCTCATCGATAGTAACGAGAAGATCCGCGCTATCGTGCAGAACTCCTTGCCATCTGTAGCAATGATCACACTTAACGCACTCCTACCATTTTTGTTAGAAGGTCTGTTGCTCTTCCTTTTAAATGAGCCCGAGTTAACGTGATGTAGGCATTACCTATGTGCAGGGATCTCACGCTAGGAGTCTGATTGAATACTCCCTCATGAAAAAGTGCGCACCCAACTTTCGTTTACGTCAGCAGAGGGAATTCATGATCTTAGATATTTTCTATTCCTGCTTGTTAACGTTGTATTCATCTTTCTACTGGCGAGCACCTATTGGCAACTTGTGCGGGACCTAGCCAACTCACCGGCTAAAATTCCTGAAAAGCTTGCTCAAGCTCTGCAAATGGGGCGTGCGAGGTCAGGAGATTCAAAACCACTGGAGCGTTGTCGCTCATGATGTCTGGACAGGCATTTTTTCCTCTCTTATGTGATCTTGCAAGGTAGCTCATCTCGCGGTAAATTTTTACGGTGCGAAGTTGAAGTCTGTCAGGGCTCGGCATCATGCCGTTACAGCTTCTCAACCTGGGGGTCATAATACCCCGGGTTTTCTTTCGCTTGCTGATAACACGGACGCCAAGAGGTGATTTGACCGTTGTCTGCATCGTATATTCGTCCAATGCGTCCAACAGATTTTGCCGAGCTAAACGCTCCTCCTGTGATCAACTACGGCACCGTATACCCACAGGCTATCCTGATATTTGTGATCACGCTCCTATATAGCATTGCGCAACCTCTCATCTTGATATTCGGTGCCGTTTACTTTGGTGTCGCGTACCTTGTGTACAAATACAAACTCCTTTTTGGTGAGCAAGATATGCACACTTCCCCTGTCAATTTATAATATCCGTGCAGTTTTCTACAAACCGTACGAGTCCCAAGGGCAAGCTTGGCCCATCACCTTCACCCGCCTCATATGGGGTGTTGTTATCTTCCTCATCTTCATGTCTGGAAACTTCGTTTTGAAGGGATATTTCGTGCTCTCGTCTCTCGTTGCGCCTCTAGTCGTGTTCACGGTGACCTGGTCAGTGTACATCAGCAGGTCATTCCGCGGCCTCAATAAATATGTCAACTTGAGCGCGGTATTCGAGGTGCAACGCGGAGAAGAGACGGAAGACGTTTCACGTTTACGCGCAGGACATCCGGTCACTTGGTCGCAAAGGTCCGTCTGCCCATAACCTTACCGTTGTCCTCGCTGATTCCTCTCCAGCAATCTCAATAGACGTAGATACGCTCAGAATGATGACGTATTATACGTTGCCCCAGAGGATGATCACACAGACTATGTGTGTCCTATTTTTCACGAACGTCGAACTTCGTTAATATTTGCGTAGTCGCAGCCCCCAATGGCAAACTGGTACAACGGCGTGCTCAAGTACGTGAGATTTATGCACTGTTTACAGTTACTAAGAGCGCTTCAGTACGGGTAAGAAGCGCTACGGACACCCAGCGTTGACTGGTTTGCTCCCTCAGCCATGGCTGCCTCTCAAAAGAGGGGAAACTCTAGTCAACTCCCAAAATGCGGATCGTACGGGGCGAAACTCTGGTCAAGCTGTTGTGCTTTCACTCCGTAAGCGGTACAGCGTTGTCAGAAGGGGCGGTCGGTCATCCACAAGGGGAACTTCCACTACGTCGAGGGCGAGGGGTGTTCCGATACAGGACAATGTACGGGATTCGATTGCCAGTTCTGGAGAATTGGTCGGAGACATGACAAACAACCCATGGCAGGAGTCGACGCCTGATCCATCAAACCATTCCCAGTTGCACCACACGATCAATCACAGATTGAGCTACGACTTCGGTTCCGGCGTTATAGTACTCCCGGATGACGGAATTTGGCTCGAAGGTACGGACAGCGACTCAGAGGATGATGACGGGGATGGGGAAATTGCGGGAGGCCAGGCAACGCCGGAACGTACTGTCACCGAAGAAGATGATCAAGCTGGTGGTCCAGACGGACAGACGTCTGGACTATCGAGAACGCGATACGGAACTTACTTCCATCACCCTGAGCGCCGGTGGCAGTCAGTCCCTGGCGCATTCCCTACTAGTTCATGATGCATGCATCGTACCGCCTTTTCTTTATGCTATGATTTAATTAGGTTCTTCGCACCTCGCAACCGCTTTGGCATCAGGTTACTTAACGAAAGCGTCCAGATATTGGCTTCTTCTGTAGATCGACTTGTCTATATCAATCATTGGTGGAGCGCTGGGCGTGGCGGAATCAGGGCTACATCGATATCAAGTAGTGGGCGCTGTGGGTTTCGCAGTGCGCCAAGGTAACTTACTTTAACTATCTGGCTTACTGCGCCAAACTCTGGTATGATTCATGTCGTCCCCCCTGATATGAGGGTTAGTGTAGTGTATGACTCAGGGTCGGTTGTTCCTTGAGGGTTTTGCGCAGCCCACTACCAACTTAAGACCTCATGATAGTATAACAAATTTGAGGGGAGGCAGCGGGTGCTCTCGAGGATGCTGTATTGTGTTTCGCGCTCTGCGAATGGTTTTGGGCCGACTTTGGAATGGCAAGCTCTACTACTATAACTTGAATTTGCCACCCTTTCTACTTTTCCGGATGGCGATATTCCCGGTAAGGCCAAGCCCGGACTAACGAGTTGAAATTTGAAAGGTCGAGGTCGAGGGAGTGCCGGCTGTGAAATATCCTTTACAAGGACGAGACAGGGCAACACTTCATTCAACGAAAGGGTGATGTTCTACCGAGTGTTCTACTACCTCGGCGCTCAACGTTCAACATTTGGGCGCGCACTGTGCCAGACACGCACGAGAACTGAGTACTGAGGGCGTGGGTAGAAGCGAGAGAAGAATTTCCAGTATGTGTTGAACAACCTTGCTAACGCAGAGTACTAAGTGGTACAGTAGTAGCGAGCGTGTTAGGTGAAATGCAGGATAGTATCGTGGATCATTCGGTCGGTAACTGAAGTAGATTTCTCATTCCTCAACGTTCTCAACATCCAGGCTCACACCATGAACAGATGGGTGATGTGAATTCTACAGAGCACTTTTTATGGCCTGGAATAATATGCGCTGGCCGTCACGGTGTCTGACTCGGAGTCTCAAACCACCAGACCGCTGCATTAGTCTGCTTCTTCTCGATATATGGGCGGGCTCGACCCCTTCCCCTGAGCCGAGCAAAGAAATACGGGGTTTTCGAAACGGCGAAAGCCCTCGTTTTCTCTCGGAATGAGATTGGAACCTGAAATGGTGGTAAGTTATTAATAGGCTCATTTTGTATTACTTTTGTGATGGTACAGCAGGCACGGCCGTTATGAGGTCCGTGCGAGGCACTCGGGACCATATGATACCCGCTGGAGCTGGATGCGGTACCCTCTTGACATGCCCGTGAGTCCCATCGTTTCCGAGTCCCTGGCGAGAGTCATATACGACAATCAAGGACCAAAGTCACCAAAGCTGCGCCACTTCAACGCACCATCATTCATGCGATGACCCTGGGGAACAGAAATGTAGAATGGAAAGCGTCCTGTGTATTGGTCTTGCAGTGATCGCCACAGTACTGATACACTGGGCAGTCACACTTGGCGTGACTCGCGGTCACATTGTTCTCGCAAATCTCTCAATCTCAACTCTCAAGCTCAATCTTGCTCTCAATATTGGCCCTCGTCCTATAAGTAATCACGATCCCACCATTTATCCAATGTGGGCGGATGGGTAGATCGATTTCAGATCATAGCCCTGTCATGGCTCTGTCCTTGGCTGGTCCTATCAGCTGTGAGTGACAGCCCTGTGAATTGATGTCGTACATAAGGGCTTGACTAATTGAGCCTTCCACCCAGCTAGGCCTAGTACTCTACTGCCAACTGCGATCATTTTATTTGATTCATTCCTGTTTCACCGGCGGTGCACTATGCTATATACACATGCACTGCCATCGTTTGTGACCTAGGTTGAATTTGACTATGTTCGCGGTGACAGTTTCTTGGAGGCGTCTCCAGCGCAGTATAAATATCCTCGCCACCCCGCGTTATTCAGTCATATTCTCGCACCATGTCATACAACCAAGATCGTGAACGCTACGGAACCGGCTACGGGTCTGACCCTAGGTAGGATGCTCCCACTCATTACAAAAATGCCAACGTCTGACAATGATATAGTACCAAGCCCCCTGGCAGCTACGACTCGGGCCAGCCACGCGAGTACGGTTCAGGCACCACCGACACTTATGGCGGTGATAACAAGCCCCCTGGAAGCTACGGTGGCAAGCCGCCTAAAACCTACGACTCAGACAAGCCACGCGAGTACGACTCCGGCACCACCGACACTTATGGCGATGGTACCAAGCCCCCGGGAAGCTACGATGGCAAGCCGCAGAAATCCTACGACTCAGACAAGCCAAGTGGCTATGGTTCCAGCACCACCTCATACAGTGGTGGCACCAAGCCGCCCGGCAGCTACGACTCAGACAAGCCAAGCGAGTACGGTTCCGGCACCACTGACTCCTATGGTGGTACCAAGCTGAAGCTACGATGGCAAGCCACAGAAATCCTACGACTCAGACAAGCCACGCGAGTACGGTTCCGGCCCACCGACTCCTATGGTAGTACCAAGCCTCCTGGAAGCTACGATGGCAAACCCCTAACACTTACGGCTCAGACAAGCCAAGTGGATATGGTTCCAGCACCACAGATTCATATGGTAGCACCAAGCCTTCCGGTAACTATGACGAGACAAGCCACGCGAATATGGTTCCGACACCAAGCCCTACGATAACAAGCCCCTGGGAGCTACGATAACCGGATATAACAAGCCGCCTGGAAGCTACGATAACAAGCCGCCTAACACCTATGGCCGGACAAGCCAAGTGGTTATGGTTCCGGCACCACCGACTCCTATGGCGATGGTACCAAGCCTCCTGGAAGCTATGGTGGCAAGCCGCCCACATACGACGCGGATAAGCCAAGTGGTTATGGTTCCAGCACTACGGATTCATACGGTGGTGGCACCAAGCCCGGAAGCTACGACTCAGACAAGCCACGTGACTACGGTTCCGGCACAACCGACTCTTATGGCGGCGATAAGCCTCCTGGAAGTTACGGTGGCAAGCCGCCCAAGACCTACGAATCAGACAAGCCAAGTGGCTATGGTTCGGGAACCACCGACTCATACGGTAGTACGAAGCCTCCTGGCAGCTATGACTCAGACAAGCCACGCGAATATGGTTCCGGCACTACCGGTTCCTACGGCAGTGGCACCAAGTCTGGTGGCAAGTACACCTCGGGTCAACAAGATTACGCAGACGAGGATTAGTTACTAGCACAGAAGGCTGTGTTTCATCCGGTACGTGTTGGCAGCGTATATAGACGGAACCTGTTTTGATTAGTGGCTGCAGGACGAGAGCCCTGTAAAGAATATCGGTGATGAAATACGCGGTGGGATTTCCAAGCTTGGTGGATGGCAGTTCTGTGGACTTTGTAATGGACCGCACCTGTATGATTGTCTGTATTCGGTGGTGAATGATGGCACATATGTAAAGAATGGTCTTTATTGTCTCAGAAGATTGGGTTAGGAAATACTGCCACGTGAGACGGTCCATTATGATGCTTCCCCAGGCAAGCAAATGATCACTAGATCACTACCGTTACTACCCGACCAGACAACGCCCGATAAAAGGTGGGTGTGACCCCCCGTCTTGTTATTTTCCTCAGCGATGACACAGTCCGTTCATATTCTCTCCCGAACTACGAGCAGATAGATTGCATAAAAGTCACCCTTCAACAAAGCACAGTAGACTAGAACACCAAGGCTGGTTCGCGATGCGGACTTGCCGACGCCCGACGCATGTGATCACTCCGAGTGAGTGCATGGACGGCGGACGCATGATGCCCTTGCCAGGGAATTGTGCATAGGAACGTGTGACAACCGACTACCACTTTACAGTGTTTCCTCAGAAGCGCTGATGAGGACTCGGAAGCTCGAGGAAGGCCTGCCGCAATGGCCCGCCATGATGACAGACCACGTAGTCTTCCTTATTCCTCTGCTCTGTCTCACCTGCATGCTGCCCAGTAGGAGGTCAGATCTGTCAGACTTCCCACCTGGCGACATCATACAGGGGAGACGGTGTTATTTCAGGGGTATCCAAACAAATTTGACACCGTCGGCACATTCCGTGCGAGGATACAACTTGAAAGAGTACGGGAGCAGCCAGACGATGGAAATATGATACCTCGAATGGCTGTTTTTGGCGGGCTAGACGCCGCTTTCCCGCTAATAGTCCCGTAGTCACACAATGGAATCCATGAGCCGCCCCACGACAACGGTCTTATTTTATGTACGAAAACGTATCGCTACTATTTGCGCCGCAGGTGGCCCTTGTATGCCGCGGAATGTATGATACCCGATACCGTAGGTCAAAGGGGGAGCCGAACAGGCGATACAAACATATACGCGGGTCTTCGTATAAATGCACAAACGAACTTGAAGCTGCGGGCTGCGTGTACGTAATAATTGCGGTGGTAAATAAATTGAGTGTACGAGTGCCCTGGGGATATGTCTAATTCCCAGAGCTCATCAAATCAGTCATACAAGGACGCGGTTCAGGGGAGGCTATGAGAGAAGAATTCATCTGTAGGATGGAGGTGGAAGCGCGAAATTTTGATCAAAAGTTTTGGTAAAATGCAAATGAATCAGACTAGACATCGAGCGAGGCCCTCACATCGGTGCTAGTCCGGGACAGTAGACCATCCTGTGCGGCTGTATGAAAGAGCAGCTACGGACTAGGTGGCGGCCCTCTTAGTCTGTGCGCGCTGGATAGAATGCGGACAGCATCCTTTGAGAACACATAGGATAGACCGCTCCAAACCGTTGTCACGGCTACAGTCCACCTAAGTTGCTTAGTGAATCCTGGCTCTGTGTGTAATGCCATAGATGACTTACTGCAAGCCTTTGAGGTAAAGACCGAGGCCAACAGCCGCGCGGGGAGGAGAGGACTTATCGTTGTAGAACCTAGAAGGAGAAGTTGGAGCGCTGTATTGACTTTGCTAATCGCTGTGGGGTGCACTTCGGCAGATGGTATCGAGAAGTCCCAGTAGCGCTGAAACGTTTTCTTGAGAGTGTTCAGTGCGTAAAGACACAAGGATATTATGGCAAGCCTACCGGAGGTGGGAGTGACGTGTATCGAATGTAAAATGCAGACAACGCCAATAACAGATCACGGCCAATGATAACGGTGGCCAGCGGGGCTGGGTAAAGCATGAGGATCTAGTTCCTTCTCGTGAACGAATGGCTCACGAGGAAGCAGCCCTTGCATCGTCAATGTGATGACAAGTGTCCCAACAAGTGCTTTATCCGCGGCAGGATCGAGGATGGTTCCGAGAACGATGTCATGTGGTACTTGCGGGCCAGGAAACCATCAAGCTGACACGGCACATCACATGAGAATATGAGGTGGAGAGCTGTTTCGGAGACTCACCCAATCGGTGATTCCAGCGTAGAGCAATAGACCGGTGCAGCCGCATAGTTGTCGGACAGAATGGCCCACCCTAGAGCAGGACAAGCTGCAATGCGCGAGAGGGTTAAGAGGTTTGGGACAGTGTAAATTTTTCGCGCAGGGCGGGTCTTTGTCTTTTAGTATGTTGAAAGCGGTGGACGGACTGTAGTGAGAAAGTGATTGACCGAGAGCGGGCATGAAGAAATAAAGAACGACGATGATACAAGGAGCGAGTTGCCCAGGTGTGAGCATGGGCAACGGCAAAGTCAAGTCGTGGCGTGCACTGCCGGTTGCTAACAGGGCTCCTCGTCTTACAGCAAACGCTCACACATGACCATCCCCCTTGGTTTATATGTTATACTCACCTCGGTGCCGGTTCTTGTTAGCCTGTTGCTTCAACCATTAATTTAGGCCTTGTCTTCCCTCCTGACTCCAACACTACCCATAACGCCCCTCGCATCTTACTTCTCACAGCACATCCTGACGACGAGACCTTCTTTTTTGGGCCAACACTTACCGCGCTGATTCCTTCGTTTGCAACTTCAGCCTCTGCAAGCTCGAGGAACAATGATCCGGATACTGTAACCCTAACATCTCCCCAAGTATACTCTTTATGCCTCTCTGTTGGCAACGCAGATGGATTGGGTGACACACGAAGGCGTGAGTTTGGAGGTAGCCTTGATGTTCTTGGAGTGGCTGAGGAGAGACGATGGATTCTCGACAATTTGTACGTTTCCTAGCTATGTCTTGTGGTGTGTGTGACACAGGCAACTCATAAAGATAAAGTGAATTTCAGGATGACATGAACGCGAAGTGGGATGCCAGTCTTATAGCTGATACTGTTCCAAATATGTTGTGGATTACAACATTTCAATTGTACATGCTTTATTCAACACCAGACGTCTTATCGCTGACATCCTGTTCTTGTTGTCCGTAGATCCTGACCTTTGATTCGTATGGGGTGTCTGGTCACCCGAATCATTTCTCTCTATATCATGGAGTATCTCGTCTTCTGGCTGCATCACCGGCGGGCATTGGACATCCTTTAGTGGCGTATTCCCTCAAATCAAAACCAGTCATCATCAAATATATAGGAATTCTGGGTCCAGTGCTGATCAAGTCGAAGGTTATCCTTTCCAGAGCTCTAGATATTATGGTAAACGGCACGAATGGCAGCAACTCGGTCGTCCTGTTGGACCAGTCTTTGTCGCAGGGATAAAGGAATACCGCCGAACTGTGATTGCCGCCTTGCGGCATCAATCCCAGCGCGTCTGGTTCCGCTGGTTGTATATGGCGTTCTCCCAGTACATGTGGGCAAATGAGTGGGAACGTATCCATATCGTCGTGTGATGATTCGAAGATCAACACATCCGTGAGTCAACACTGACCAGCTTTTGGGCTGTGCGTTGACCTTACAGTGGGGCGGATCTGATAAGTCTCGATCCATCGACGACTCAGAGGCCCCAGATGTTTGTTCCTTTGAATCCTTGACATAGAACACACACGAAACCGTTTTACATTGCTAGCCCTGAGTTCACGTGATTGGAGGGGTCGTGGCTGTGCACGCTTGGCTTATGTAATCTATGTGTTCTCACCCATGTTCAGTTGCAGTCCTTGGCGATGTACCTGTCAATGGAATATATCTTACAGCGATGAGACCATCTGCAATTATCTTCGCCTTTCGTTTCTCCAATCGTCGCAAAGCCTGTCACCATTCATCATCTTGCGAAAGCCTTCTGCGGCTACGTATTCTTCATTGGGTTCAGTGTCGGAGCGAATGTTCTCCCATGGTACCCTGCCCCAGAACTCATCTTCTGGCCCCGAGGCAGGTAGACAGCCCGAAAGCGCCGCCCGACCTTGCCTGCGTGAAAACGAGGCCCGTTGTCTATGCCGCCAGCAACGCAGAGTCACCAATATGAGTGAGGATCAAGGAGTAGGGAGATCACTGTTCCTGGACGCGGCACTCGCTGCTTTTATGGGCATCGGAATCGGTGAGCTACAATTTTAGACATTGCGCCTGTATTCTTCCACCACGTTATTTCATTCAAGTCGAGTCGCTCAGCCGTTGCGCCAAAGGTCATGATGTATGAGGCCATGATGACTTGTGCTGACCTTTGCTCTCGTACACTCCCCGATGTCCGCGTGCGTTACAGGATTCGCATTCGGGAATTCAGTCGATTTGGGAACCAACAGCCTGAAACATCTGGTTAATCCTCGGCTTGCGAATCGTACACGTTTATGCGACGTCATTCCTCCTTCTCCCCAACGACACTGCTGCGAAGGCCCGCGTCGTGAGATTTCGTTTAAAGCCGTTTCTCCGAGATTCGACCCGTTCATGGCACTCATTCTTGGTTTTTCCTAGCCTTCGTGGGTGGCGCGGTGTATTATGCTTGGTACAAGAAGAATGTTTTAGACAAGGTATCTGCCGTCTGGGTAGAGGCTACCGATGCTGATTGTCGCGTAGATCGAACTAGCATTCCAAGGAGGTTACGATCCTGCATTGGAATTAGTGGTGCATGCGAAGAATCGGAACGTGACGGATTCTGATGACGAAGGGCATACAAAGCGTCTGCGGCGGAAGGAGCAAGACACCCTCGATCATATTATCCATGGAGAAGAGACCGGCTATTACTATATGATCCTCGGATGCAAGGTCTGGCCTCCCCGCCAATGTCCCCGCATTCCTTACCGACTCTCACTTTGTGCAGGGGACTGGAAAGACAACCATGATATTAGATGCAATGCAAGCCAACCAGGCAGAAGGTGTCGCCATGTGTGACGCCCATCCCGATCTCGAGGTTTTCCGCCTCCGCCTGGGAAAGGCATTGAATTATGAGTACAACGAAGATTCACAGACTGGGCTTTTCTCGCGAAGAGATCCAAGGGAAGGTGAACCTTTCCCCTGATGATCACAATCCCTGACTTACTGGGGTCCGACGAAGGCGGCCCCGGGCTTGATGTCGAACGAGGTATGTACATTCGTACTTTTTGAACATGAACCACCAACGTAATTATCGACGTCATATAAAAGTTATGAATAAGCTAGAAAAGGTGGCGCTTCGATCTGCAAAGAGGACAGGGAAGCCGCTTATCCTGGTACTCAATAACGTACACCTCTTCAACAACGATGACAGTGGCAGGGAGATGCTACTTCAACTACAACAACGGGCTGAATCTTGGGCGGCTAGCGGTGAGTAGTTTTACTCTTAGGAGGGTGCTCATACTGACTAGACACCTAATAGGCATATTAACACTTGTGATGAGCTCGTGAGCTTTCCATTTTCCGTGTTAACGAATTTATGCTAATTTTCGTGCAAAAGGGATGATCTCTGGCCGTATACCGTACTTCGTATGTCCCTTTCGGAAGTGACAGTGTCCACCCCCTTACCTGGTTCCTTGCCTAGGGAAGAACGCGAGCCGCATGAATGTGAGTGCTAGTTTCCGCCGTTTGAGTTCGATTATTGATCCTATCGGGGTTTCAGGTTTTGACTGTCTATGACTTAACCTCGGAAGAAGCGCTGGGTGCTTGCAGGCGCATCCGGCACTACACGTCACTTCCTATACCACTCGAGGAAAACTTAACCCAGGCTATATCTATCTTGGGCGGGCGATTAGCATACCTGAACCGCGTTTCTAGGGCATTTGATATTGTGGAGATGGCGCGCCACATGTTAGCCGTCGAGAAAGGTTGGCTCCTTGGTCGAATTGGTCTCATCCAGGACTGCGATGATGACGTCATGGACGAGGTGCGACTTGCCAACGTTGACAGTGGACTGACTTGACGCTATAATAGCAAAAATGGAGTTCTTGCACCTGGTTACTCCTACGTGAGTTTGTGAAGATAGACAGGAGCAAGAGCGGCACCTAGAAGAGATGATATCGGGCGGAAAAGAAGTCCCACTTCACGAACTACCTCTGCCTTCGATACCACTTGCAAGTCAATCCTCTATCTCACTCAGATCGTGTTTCATTTATGCTCTTTTCAGCATAAATGCCGCCAAATAATGACGAGAGCAGACTTCTTGGAAGGTTATTTCATCCATACCCACTGTGACGCTCCACTCAACGCAATCCCAGAACTCGACAGAGCTAACATAATATCCATAGACGTAAGTTTCTCCTGCGTAATCGCAATTCCTGGGTCTTGCTGATCCCTGTCATAGATCAACCATGACGTCAGACCTGACTCTATGTTGATTCTCCAAGCTGCACGGGAGGTGGTCGAAGAACAGGGATTCGACGACTTGTTGGACTCTGTCCGGGCACGTATTGATGAGATCGAGAGCTTGCACAGGACAAGAGAGCTGACGGTATGCTCGCATGTGTTGCCTCATAATTCAATCTCACAAGTACGTTCTTAGTTTAAGGACGTAGATAGCGGAGACCGCATCCGCCTCACTGTGGACAAAGGTGGGGTACGTTTTGTAGATGACTAGAGGTCCGGGCAAAGGAATGCATTTATAATTCGAGCTGCTTGGTGTCACGGAGATGTTACAATGAGAATGTTGCTAATTTTACCACAGGAAAAGCCGATACAGGCGTGGTGGGGGATCGTCCTGCGACCTTAGTTCCACGCGTGAACTTCTGCAACGAGGACGGGGTAGAATTGAGAGCGCGAGCAGGTGTTATGACGGCCAAAGACACGAATGAGGTTGTGCAAAATAAAGTCTCACGAAAATTGGACTGTAAAAGGATCCATCGGGAATGAAAGTACTTGGGCTAGCAATTGCAACTTGCCGCCGCTTAGCGCGAGCCGGTAACGAGTCGGATCCTGATGACCTTTCACGAACGGCGGGACTCGCTGCTTCTTCCTTCAATTGTCTTCTCCCTCGCACGGATTGTGAGACAGAAAGGGACCATAAACCTTCGGTTGCACGGCACTCCTCGCGCACAGATCATTCGCAATATTCACACCTTCACCCAACCCGTCTGTATGCCATCAACCATCTACACCTCTCCGTCTCCTACTCTCCAACTCCCGTCCGAATCTCTCTGGACTTTCATTTTTCACACCACGCGACACGATCCTAATCTCCCTGCCTTCATCGAAGCCACGACAGGTCGCGTCCTTTCCCGCGCAGACCTTCGTAACCTCTCCTTGGAGTTTGCTCATGGTATCCGCACCCACCTCCCGCAAGGCAGCCGCCTATTTAGGGGAGACACCGCCATGATATTCAGCCCTAATAGCTTCGCGTGGCCCATTGCCCTCTTCGGACTCCTCGCTGGCGGCGTGCGCTCAACCCTGGCAAACAGCGCCTACACTCCCACAGAGCTCGCGTTTCAGTACAACGATAGTCGCGCCCGCGTCGTCTTTTCTCACCCGGACTTGGTTCCTACCGTGTTCTCCATGTTTAAGCACATCGGTCTTTCAGAGGATGAGGCCCGACGTCGACTGGTGGTGCTTGACCTGGACGGAAGAGGTGCTGAAATTGCCCGTGAGGTGGGAGTATTGGGATTAGCTGACCTCCTCGGTCATGGCTCTCTCTCAGAGGAGGAGAAAGTTGTTGGATCTCAAGCTGATGAGAGTCAGTTGCTCTGTTACTCATCGGGGACAACGGGCAAGCCGAAAGGGGTCGAGGTATGCGGTTTCGTTATGGTATTGAGTTGGCTGATGTGGCTCCAGACAACGCATAGAAACCTCACTTCCATTTTGCCTATGACCAAGGCTATCCATGCGCCGCTTCTTCCTCGCCGAGATGTAGCACTTGGTGTTCTTCCGTATTATCACATTTATGGTACGCGACACCACTGTCATGTTACCTGCATGTTTGCCAATACACCACAAAGGCGTCGTAATGCTCGTGTTATATCCCCTCTTTTGTGGTTTCCCTGTGGTCATTTTGCCCAAATTCGATCCTGACCAGTTTTGCAGAGCCATCGAGTGTTACAAGGTCACCGCAGGTTACGTTGTTCCACCAATCCTTCTAGCTTTGGCCCATCATCCAGGTGGGCCCAAACTTCTCTCCATGTCCCGCTTGGGTTGATCTCCGCACAGCCGCAAACAAATACGATTTACGCTCTCTTAAATTATTGACGTCAGGCGCGGCGCCTCTCAGCGCAGGAGTTGTAGACCTAGCTGTAAAGAAACTCAGGTCTGTTGGTGCAGCCGTTGCCATAAATCAGGGTCTCACACATCCTTGATCTCTCAACTGCCTCAAATCTGACGCCCTCTCTCAGGTTACGGCCTGACGGAGACCTCACCCGTAACGCATTTGCTTCCGGCTGAAGACTCCCTCCGCAAGATTGGCAGCATTGGCATACTCCTTCCTAACCTTGAAGCTCGCCTCATTGCTAGTGACGAGGACAACATCGTTGATGCCGCACCTGGCGAACCAGGCGAGCTCTGGGTTCGCGGTCCAACTGTGATGAAAGGATACCTTAACAATCCCACTGCCACTACAAACTCGATCACTACAGACGGATGGCTCAAGACGGGTGATATTGCCATCAGAGATGGGGAAGGGTACTATAAAATCGTTGATCGTAAAGGGGAGTTGATAAAATACAAGGTAGGCCTCTAACCAAAGCGTCTATTTGCTATTTTATCATCAAGTTTTAGGGTTTCCAAGGTAAGTTGGGAGACCACCGCCCCTCAAAACCAACTAACGCTGGTCATCTCTACAGTACCGCCAGCTGAATTAGAAAGTGTTCTCCTCCAACACCCTGAAATTGTTGACGCTGCGGTGATTGGCGTCGACGACCCTGCACAAGCTACTGAGCTTCCTCGGTGAGCCGATGTGCGACATATTCTCACTTTTACTGATCATGGACCTGTAGAGCTTATATTGTCCATAAAGCTGGCGCCACTAATGCACCAAAGTCTTTCCCCAGAGATGTGCAGCTGTGGGTCGAAGTCAACGTCGCGAATCACAAGTTCCTACGTGGCGGTGTCGTTATTATCGATGCCATTCCGAAGAGGTTTGTCCATCTTTGGTAGTGTACGTTGCAAGTGCTGGAGGTGCATTTACAGTGCGGCGGGGAAAATCTTGCGTCGAGAGCTACGTGAGCGAGCAAAATTGGAGTTGAAGACGAATACGAGTTACAAGACAAAGCTATAGTCTATCTGCTGCATGTTCTGTATGCTTCCGTCTTCAACGCATTCAAAGGATATATATCTGCAGAGTTGCTTTCCTTATAGACAAGTTCAATCAGAACGGCCTCACAATGCCACCTAATCATTATCCGTCAATGATCCATCCTTGCACGTTCGCTAGGTGCAGTGCTATTGTCGACCTAATGGGAATGTGATGGAGAACTTTTCGAGCCGAAATAATATCAACTGGAGCGAGTTCCAAGCATATTTTATTCACTTCGGGCGCAACTTGGCATCCGCCGCTGACCTTTTAAACTTGAAAGCCCCCGCAGTACACACACCTCCGTCCCTATCCTGGTAACTGGAGGCAGGCTGCAAAATGACCGACCAACGTCCTCAGCGCCGATCATTCTCGACTTGCCCACATAGGTACAGTAGCCCTGTCCCACACAAATGGGACATTGTCACCACGGCCGCTTGCTCTATGAAGCGACTGCCTGCCTTCGATGCTCTCCTTACAAATCCGTTCATCGAAAGAACTCGATGCACCTCACCGACGGGCGAAGGGACGCAGCACAGGTTTGGGAAAAGAACGGGCGTAGATATGAAAAATGCCGTGGGCTCGGTTCCCCAGACGTTCCTTTATGATGCCTAACCAAGGGATCAGAACGTGCACCGTTGAAATGTTTGCCGAGGGCGTAAGCCACTGGCATGCATCCACTGTTTGTACTGTACCGCTTCCATTGAGATAGGTGACACCACAAGGGCTCTTGTGGTATAGCTTCATGCAAAAACAGGATTCTAGCGTAGTTCTGGGAGCGACAGGTTTCATTGCTGCTACAATAGATGGCGCATAAATGGCGGGAGGACGAGCCCGTAATTTTGAAGACCTTCCATCCTCGCGCCTTGCGATTCTCTCTCTCCGGGTAGCCACAGCCTCGACAGCACAATGCGATAGGAAGGCGCGCTTGCAACTAAAAGTCTACGCCGTTGAAATACTAGTTTGGTATACCAGCGATGAGGGGAAGGTCTGAAAGGTCGGGTGGATATCCAAGAGAATAGCCTTTATCTGCCCATGCTACATACTCGCTTTATGTCCACGTAGCAATGTAGTAGCAACTGGGGATATGCAATGTGTAACAGGTGCCCGGAGGTTAAGAGTTGAACGCTTCACGGCAATGGATATTCGCATCCTGGAGATAGCCAAATCTGACACTTCTATGACCTGAGAATACACAAAATTCCCTATGAAGGAAAGCAAGGTTTCCATCGCCTACAGACCACATAAATTTAAATCTATCATGGCTACCGTGCGGTGCCTCCATTCGACGCGACATGCAACCATATAAGGCAAATAACAGTCAGGAAACAACGAATGCAAAAGAAAATAGTGGGTAGTAAATAGGTGGCACGAACGTTAATGGGACAGAAGGTGGAGGGCATATATCAATCATCGTCTGTCCCAGCGAGAGACTATGATAGGGTGACCAGTAGCCTGTCACATCGCAGCAAAATGCCCAATGCCTTCCTGGACAGGTCCTGATGGCTGGAACCCCTCCAAGAAAATGTTCCGCAGAGTGGGCAACAGGACTGTTGTTCTATTCCCGGCGAGCTCCTCCAGAGCAGGTACGACACGTCGCACAAATTCCTCGGCTATGTAGAGATTCTTCACAGTGGCAAATGGCTGTAATAGTTCCAACCACAACGAGTTCTCGATATTGTCTTGCCAATCTGGTTTCCGGTCTGGGTCCGGGTCCTCATCGATGTAGAGGTCCTCCAGTGTGGAAAGAGGAGGTAAGCACAAGGTGAACACCTGCTCTAGAGACGAAATTTGCCAATCCAACTCTTTCATGGGATCTCCACATAGATGAATGGAAAGTAAGATGGTGATTGATGTGTGAGCATGACCATAGCGGCGTCAACACTACAGGTAAGCCTGCTTTTTCAAATGTTTTCAAACTTTGTGTACGACAGATGAATTGGGCGAGTTGCGGTGTGTCGAATACGATTTGATTGAAGTCTACATACATTCGAGTCGAGGTGTATCAATGCGGCCGACGAGGTCGTCCAGATATTCGCTGACCCCTTCGAAGGTCAGCTGGGAGAGAACGGGGAGGACAGAGCGTGTCAGGGGAGGCGGCCGTCGGCTTGCCCAGTGAGGGCAAGATTGAGGCGATTGGAATTGAAGCTAGAAATTTTCGGGGCTGGTCAATGCGGAGAGTGCAGTGACCATCGCTACAGGTGAAAAGTACCCGGAATGAGGTATTTCACAAAGGGTAAGATCATAGAGATGAGTGGCAGACAAAAGTAGTTTCGGCAAACCCGGAAATGGAATGCGAATCAGCCTGAGTTCTCGCAGACGAGGGGCAGATCCACACAAGAAGGAATCGGGCAGGACTGACACCGTTGCACCACCCGAACAGAGCTTCAGAGATGTCAGCTCCGGAATGACCTCCGCATCGCTGCAGAAACGTTTTCCAATTGCAAACTTGAGTCGAAGTCAAGGTCGATGATTTTGCACACGCGATCGCTGCGCTCGAGTACGGCAATGATATTATTCACGCCTGATGTGTCGAAGACGTTGCCCAGAATGACGAGGGGAAAGGCTGGCCAGATATCCAGCATGTCCCTCGCAGGTGTTCTGGATGTGCAAACAAGAGGCGACGTGGTGACCCAAAAACAATGCTTCGCTATTGCCGACACACGTGCACCAGTGACTGCCACGACTCTATTGCCTTTTTTTCTGCATATGGAGGTCCATCCGCAAGGCAACCAAATATTGCTAGTAGGACTTCTTCAGGGAGCATGTCGATTGACATCACCTGGCCCACATCGCGTCGAGTCAGTCAGCAGTCGATGCAGGATGTTGCGCAAAGGACGTACGTCGACGCCGGTTGGTTAAATGCATGACTTGCTGTCGTCAATAAGCCTTCCGAATAGAAACTGTTAGGATTATTGATCCAGGGCGAATAGAAAATGATAGAGGGAGGAGGAGGATGCTGGAGCTTAGTAGGAGACGTGATGATGAGCACAATTTTGAGCGTTGCTACTTGGAATTTTTGTTTGATCAGTACGATCAGTACTTATGGGTACTTATGCACTTATGATTGACTAGCGCCGACGCGTTGGGAGTGAAGGCAGACCGAAGAAGCCGGTTTTGATTGCAAATTTATATTGCTTTGTCAAAGTTACAGCACACCAATGGACCTGCATCTTGCTATTGATTGCGGGGGTACCAAAACCACTGCTGTCTTGTGCACGCCCAATGGAACTATACTCGCTACCGCATCAGGCGGAGGCTCGAATTTCACTTCCCTGGGCCTTGATGCTTTTCTCAAACGCATCAGCGAGGTAACGTCCTCTGCATTGTCGTCGGCACTGCAGTCCCCAGTCATTATCACACCCCCAGCTGATGCTAAAGTACGCATCGATGTCACCGGAGCTGGCACGCCACCATACAACCTCCGTGCAGCATGGCTGGGCGTTGCAGGCGTGGACTCTCCCTCAGCAGTCTCTCTCCTACTCCCTCACGTCTCGGCGTTGCTCTCCGTGCCAGTTGAGCGGCTACTTATTTCTAACGACACACACCTCCTTGCCGCGCCGCTCCGCGTCTTACCAGACGTGCAAACAGCCGTCGCAGTGGTCGCGGGTACCGGAAGCACCGTTGTCAGCTTCCGCGAGGACACGGCCGATGCGCCGCTGGAGACCCTCGCGCGCGTTGGCGGTTGGGGCTGGATCCTTGGAGACGAAGGCAGCGGGTTTGACGTTGGGCGCACGGCCGTGCGTGCTTTGCTTGCACAGCAGGATATGGAAACTACAGGTGTCGCTGTCGTAAATGGCCCGCTGAAAGAGAAGCTTCTCAAAAAATTCGGCGTCGATGAAGTAATGGAACTGTTGGCGGCTGTGTACGCGCCAGACTCAACCAGCGCGTTGCCGCGCGAGGGACGGGTCTCATCCCTCTGTCCAATCGTATTCGAGGCAGCATTCGAGGATGGCGATCTCCTTGCAATCAACGTGGTGAGAGACTGCGCACACAAGCTCGCCATGCAGATAACGGCGGTGTTGTACATTTCTGAACAGGAGGTACGCATTCTTGGAATTCTTCGAGTTACTAGGCTGACCGTATCGATAGGAACACCCTCGCAAGGTCCGCGCAGATTCTAGCGTCCTATGCCTTGGGGGTTCGTTGTGTGGTATCGACCGCTACCGCGAGCTTGTCCTCTCCACCTTGAAGGAAAACGGACATGTTTTCAGGCATGTTAAGGTTGTTGGCGACGCGGCGGAGATGGGTGCACGAGCTCTAGCTGCAGCGTGGAACGGGAAGTAGTAACTTGAAAACCTCTCGTGGGTTTGAGAAACTTTGAATATACTGCTACTCAGGAATGACTGAGATGTCTTCAATAGGCCATGTCACTTGTCGAATCTTGGCCTGCGAATGGCCAATTGCGTTTGGGGCGACCACCTCAAGAAGCATGCCTCACTTCGATCCTGAGTGAGCTCTGGAACCCGGCCATTGTCAGGCGGTGGTTCAACCATATGAAAGACATGATGTCTTGGGATCTCTAACAAGAATCGCCTATCGGTAGGCGCTTAATGCCGTGCGTTGGACTTCGGGCGACGATCGGACCGACTAGGTCTATTTTTTGCCGGGACGCCTCTCCATGCCTTGCCATCCCCTTAGGCTCAAATTCACTTGTTTCGTAACCACGATAGATGAAGATGCGCGTATACTCCTTCCTGTCGGATCCGGTCGTACATAAGTGCACTCCAAACCAATCCCCTTCAGCCGGACTCGATCGATCATCTGTATTATCTTCCCTCCTCGGGCATCTTCTGCCGCGCCAGGATAGTTCAGCCCGACGTCAGCGGAGTAGTCCAATGAAATCCCATTGAGATCAGCCGCAGGCGTTTCAGAGAACGACCAGCCAGAGCGCCATAAAAGCGAGACTGCCCTGTATCAAGGATGCTAAAGGGACTGTCACATCTCGGACTTAACTCCCTAAATACAGAACACATTGCGTCACCGGCAAATTTTGCTACGGGAAAATCCCTCCCTGCACAGCCACGCTGAGGAAATTTTAACCCGAGAACCGGAAGGTTAGTGCGACACCCGCTTCTTGTGATACAGTAATTTACATGACAGCTGAAATGTTCCCATAAGGCAGGTGGCCGTTCTGACGAAGGTAGCACATTTTTTGGGACCCCAATATTCGTGGTACGTTCTACGCAAATAGACGTCCATTCCGGAGGTACTGTGCGTCTGTTATTGTCTCCTGAACCAGAGATTGTGTTCACTACGTTCGACCTAGTATTAGAAAGTGAGGGCCCGCAATTCACTTCAATCCGCTCAGCAGGCTACATACACAGTAATAATGTGAGCTTCTACGACAATATCCCACCCTGGCTTGTACACCTGGCCAATAGGATCAGGCGGTTTTATCGGAAGAGAATCTGGTGTTGCTGATCTGATCCTTCGACACGACGGAAGCCAAGACTTGTTTAATTGGTCGTCTGCGGGCTACAAAGGCTAGTCCCTTTCTATTTTATTTTTTCCTGCTCCGCTGCTAGAACCGATGCGTGTTGGCCTCAACTGCCCTAGGATGAGTGCCACATATTATATCAGTGGTGATTGCAACATTCATTTTCTCCTACCTGTCAAAGAAGGAACGAAACAGCCGACGAACCCCGCAGAAGTATCCTTTGGATGGAGAGTAGCTGGCACGAAGCTCCGACGACCCATATAATTACCGGCGGATGGGGAAGCGGCACACACAGCAAAGCATAATTTCATCCCGGCTCCGACCCATGCTGTAATTATGAACAAACTTCGGGCATATGTTGACTCGGGTTTCAGAGATTGTGGAGCTACTGTAGTTGCTACTGCGGCAGAATTCTGTAGTGCGACGAATGCCGAGCGTCGGGAGATTACCACATTTCCGCTAGAAAGTGCTTGGAATACCTCCAATAGTGCCAGTGCCACACGGATTAATCGCTTTCTCGCATGCAGCTATCGGTATGATCGCAGGGAGGAAAAAACACCCCCCGGTCACCATTACTTTCGTTAAGATGTATTTGCGCTGTGGAGTTGTCAACTGGACGGCAGTTTTTCCGTCAGTTGTTATAGACTCTACCCCATTGTCTTTGGGAGATATCTTCATATCCTAAGGCCTGCTACCTTTTCTCCTAAATAGGCTTAATAGCTTCTTTTAATAGGTTATTGTGCCTTTGCATTTGACTCTACTCCAGATGTGGTATTCCCAAGGGTATTCCAGGAGCCACTGGCACACCGCCTTGTGAGGGACACCGCATTCTGGCAGCTACAGAACCAGAACTAGTACAGCGGAAAACTGTATAGGATCATCATTAGCTCCCACGGCTTGCGAATGAAAGTTGTCAAAGAAGTGGAGTGTCCCGTTGATCTACTGTAACGAATATTAGGCGCCAGTGACAAGTGAATACACGTGATGCCATGTGACAACGTCGATGCCAACGTCAGCCCCGGCCAGGTCACATCCGCCTCTATTCGACGCCCTTGCTTCACGTTTACCTGTTTCGTGTAACATTTAGATATACAACATGGGTGGCGCTGGTATGTCTCCATCTGTTACCAATGATGACTTGTTCATGTAGTTTGTTGTTCAGGCTGGCTTTTCCTCTTTGCGGTGCTCATGGCCGCAGGTTTACTGTTCACTATGGTTTTCTTCGTGAGTCTTCATTTTTCGTACACACAACATGTTCGACTGAGCGCCTCGGCTCTCCACGCAGATCATCATGTTCTCCGACCTCGAGTGCGACTACATCAATCCCATAGACCTATGCAATAAGCTGAATCAGGTGAGTATCTCTTTTTCTGACTTTAATCATGAGTTTAATGCGTTCTTTTTGAGTTTGTCCTCCCCGAAAACATTGCACATGCTTTTTTGACAACGCTTTTCCTGCTCTCTGGGCAGTGGACTGCATTCCTCCTCAATGCACCACTGTTAGCATTCAATGTCAACAAGTACGATGCGCCATCGGCTGTTCTCTGCCCCGTATCCTGATCTAACGTCCTTACACTTTCAAGAATACGAAACAAGAACCACATGTACGACGCAACGGAGATATTCCGCACCCTCTCGGGGCATAAGAAAGAGAGTTTCATCAAGCTCGGCTTTTACCTGCTCTCTTTCTTTTATTATCTCTACCGGTATGTGTGGCTCATGTTGTTTGATGAACGGTAGCCTTACGATCATCGATTCAGGATGATTGTCGCTCTCATTTCCGAGAGCGAATAAGTGGATTTTGTGTCTTACCATATCTCACTAGGCCGACGGAGTGAGAGTGGTGCCTTCCTCATCGCGGAAGCAAACGAATCGGAATGGTGTGTCCCCGATCCGATCCTAGCAAGGGAGGCTTCACAAATATGGCTTGAAATGAGATTGGGGTCTGCTATATCTACTTTTACTTGCTTGTTTTACCATCACATTCCGGAACGATTTGCATGAACAACTGCTTTCAGCCTTTTTTTTGCGAGAGTTGGGATCACCAATAGCGATACACAGGAGTACTAAAACGTGGAATGTAAAGCGAGGTCTGCACAACTAGAGACTAGTACACCGGTCAGTAGTGTCGTTAGCTAACTTAGCCCCAATAATGGGAGGAGCATTCAACCAAACAAAAAGGCCGCAGAGAGGACCAACAGCTTTCCGTACCCTAGTCCACGTCCATTTTCCCATCACCCTCTTCTCGCCGTCCTCCCCCTCCACGACGCCACCTCCCCCGACCTCGACCGCGGCCTCCTCGGCTGGACGATGACGGGAGATATTCCTTCGGGTCAGCGCCTGGCGGTGCGACCAGGATATGGGCACGGGCTGCAGCCTCAGGATCCCGGGAGATGATATCGTCCGAACGCAATTTACTTCTAATCGGAGTTTAAGGCCATTACTACACCCTCGGAACGAAGTCACTCACGAGCTGTTATCTGCCTCCATGAGCGCATCGACACTGCCTTCTACCACACCTATGCTCAAACGCCCGCTTAAGCTGGCATTGACACCACCGACCACCCGCACACCGAGTGTTCGCCCGTCCGCGACTTGCTTGTCAAATACACGCACAGCCTCCCGTGCATCCTTTTCTTGCTTGAAAGTCAAACGCACTGTAACATCCCCATTCCCGCCGGGCGTCTGCTTCACAGATGACTGTGTAATAGGACCACAGCGCTTGAAGATGGCCTGCATAATTAGGCTCAGTACGGGGCTTCAATGATAGGGAAGTGAAGCATTGGGTCAGGCTGAAACAGAAACAATGCATTACACAGCTCCCAGAATGAATATTTCGATGGATGTGAATTCCTCAGGGAAGCGAACTTGCCGGGGAAGTGTCCGATTACCCCACTCCTCGCATAACAGAAAACTCAATTTCACTATTACTCACCTCACATCCTCTGCGGTCGTCCCTTTACAAGACCAGTGACCTCCACAACATTTCCTCGTGTGCTCGCTCCACGAATTGATAATCCTTGTCTGCACCTAGCCCTGTTGCCTCCTTTAAGCCTTAACTGCCCCTCCAAAATTCATCTTGGGCGGTGTTCTCTTGATGGGGCATCCAAGCGGTCGGATAAAGACTTCCCGGATTCACCAGCTTGTTGGTACATGTCGTGCTTCCATGGGGAGTTGATGTCGCCTTTTGGTGGACGTGTGTAAGGAGCTGAACCAGCGCGTCGGGATTTTGAGCGCACGGGACCAACACCTTCACCCGGCTCTACATTCATGCGTTCCAAAAGAGAAGCCATGGCGAAAATACACCTAGGGTCTGCGTCCTGGGTGTTGAGAGACGAGAGGGGTGATTACGCACAGAGATGTGAAGGAACCGTATGGCGACGGCAATGCAGGCGGTAATCCCCGAGAGGCCAGAGCTGAATCACATTTTATTTAAGCGGAGCGTGAATATTTGTCACCATTCGCTGCGCATGTCGCACTCGTCTTGAACACCAACAACCACCATGGCTCCTCGTCGTTCAGCACGTAACGTACCCAAGCTCACTTCCGCTAGATTTCAATTGAAAGAAAGCATCAGGAATCCCAGGCGAAGGCCCGAGCAAGCCAACGGGCCAGAAGGTCTTCCGTGTATGCGCGCGCTGCACATCGTGCTAAATGCACACAGTGGGCCCTAATTGCCCAGCAGACTTCCCGTATTGTCCTCGGTGATGGCAAGTACGTAGAGACACGGCGTGTTCCCGTGGCTTCTACCCTTGCTAATGCGTCTGAGACCCCACAGCCCTCGTCCGTGGTTCCCATGAGGACTTGGCACATGGTGCACGATATCTCCGCGCAGGTTCGCCACTCTGTCCTTTCCACAGCATTTTATCCTCCTTCCCACGATTTCCCAAAGCCTATGGCTTCCATGGACGCCTCCGCTTTCGAGTTCTCCAAATATCCAACCCTTTCAATCGTCCGTCGCCTATATCTTACAAGCCAGTCTTCTACCCAAGCCCCGTATCGTGTGCACAACTCGAACATCGGCGTCCTCTCCCCCCTTTCTCGGCGCCCCGGGTCCGGTTTCTTGGGTGGCAGCTCGACGTACAATGCGGTTCTTGCACGCTCTACATCCCTCATTTCATCCCTCACATCCACCCTTGCCCATCCCTTTTTTGCTTCGCTCAGAGAACGAACCAGACTCGCCAACCCTGCTGTGGCAGCGTTGTCCACGGATGCGTTGCTTTATTCACCTTCTGTTGTAGGTCTGCGTCGCGATGATGCAGATCACTTCGAACTTACAGATGACGATTTCGACGGTGAACTCGATGCCATACCAGCGGATCCAACTACGAAGGACTTGGAAACCCCTCCGGCTGTCAACGCTCAAAATCAACGGGCGATGGGCGAGTATGTCGCCCCTTATTACATGAACGTGTTATCTGCGGCCCCTATACTTGCTGGTGCATTTCGGTCCACCTCGCAGACGTCTTCGGAGTTTGAGTCGGATCGTCTTCTACGACAGGCTGTGAAATCTCGTATCGCCAAGATTTTACGTCTATTCGCTGCCCGTGGCGATACCACCTTGGTTCTGGGCGCTTTTGGACATGAAGAAGGTACACCGATCGTCATGGTTGCCCAGATTTATGCAGAGCTTCTCGCATGCTCTCCAAACCCCGGAGACGTTACCGATGGAGAGTTTAGAAATGTCTTCCAGAAAGTCATCTTTGCGGTACCGGCAAAGCTGCACTCTTCGTTTCGGAACACTTTCGAAATGCGGATATTTGAGGACGAGCTCGTTCGTTCATTGGAAAGCTGCTGAGTTCGCGCGATCATTCGGTTATCAACGTGCCTGCATACGTCACTGTTCTATATGTATTTCTCTCTAGATGTAATTTATCCTTTTTCCTCGAATAAATATGATGATGAGACGACAACAAATGCTTCCGCGGTGTCTTGGTTTCCGACCTTTTTTTTGGCGAATCAACGATGACCAGTTGTCGGGTCAGTCTGACCAGTCTTCAACAATCGCTTTGTGGCTGCCACAGATACTAACGCGAAGAAGGCGTGCATGATAGACGTGGCCGTCTGCTCCTCGCGCTTGACGTTTGACATGCTTGACAGCTTGACAGCTTGGCCTCTCGTGAATGGCTTATGATCCGACTCGTGTGATAGACTTCAGAGAACATGCCCTTTGGATCCGCGGGCGAGATGCCGTTCATGGTTGCAGAACGCAATTCCATACCACTGTCAGTCGGAACGCCACCCTGTCTTTGGATAACGAGGCGTGTGAGGCCGCAGTATGGTTGTTATGGCACACGCCGACAGTGTGTACGATGACTGTAGTGGCAGGGCTGCGACAAGACCAAGAACTGAGGAGTACCTGGCACGTCTGAAGCCCGCGGCTATCATCGGAAAGAGTTGCCCAGTGGCGCTAAGATGTCGTACATATGCCAGTGGGGAAGTACTGTGCTGTAAGTGCTCTGGATAGACGCTTGTTGGGGATCCGCGGACCAGAGGGCCCTGAAACGCGGCCCGCCGTTGGAGAACCAGAGAAAAACCCTCGTCCATGCAAAAGTACAGCGTCGGGCGCCCGCAAGTATCCGGTCGACTTGGGGAAAGAAGGCAGATTAAAAAAAAAAGTGTTGGTCAATCCGGTTTCGGAAGAGGATGACTGAACGCCGTCCATTCTGTAGGGACCAGTGCAACCATCGTGAACGGATTTGCTAGTCCACGTTTCAGTCTAGTGACTCAAATCGGTCAATTGCGACCTTCGTTAAAAGGTATCGGATCTTGGAGGGTGTTTCGCACACGACATTCAACCGTGTACGATGAAATTGAAGCTGCATGTGCCGTCAATATGCGTGCGGATTTATGGACACGTATCGAGCGCGCAAGTGTGAAAATTTTATACTTTGCCAACTGATCGCCGTAGGGATCCCAAGGGAACACGTCCGACCATCGCTTTTCGGTGCATTTTGGGTTTTCCAACACAGCTGGAGACATCACCCAAAGGGTATTGTTGGGATCCCCCGTCAGATTGTGCCTACCTGTCTCACGAAACAATAGAAAATAACATCGATGCGAAAGGGGCGCCAGCCAGTAGATCATAGTTGAAGATCTGAACAACAAAACAATACTTGCATGTTTTTAGTCTCAACCCTCGTTCTAGACTTCGGAAGGCTGGGGCGTGGTAAGGGGGGGCTAGTATAGGATGCAAACCCTCCCGATCGTAGAACGTATGAAGGCGATTCCTGAGCAACCGTTGGCTCTTTCAGTGAAGTCGGTGCCGAATCTATAGCACCGTTTGGAAGTACAGTCCATGATCCACGGAATATTCCAACGAGGCGGCGAAATCACGGCGAATGCAGCCACTATCAACAGGGATGACGTGTGGCCCGGAGCAAGCAACAGGGAGAATGCTCGCTCCGCGAATGGGAATCGACACCGCGACAAAGTATGGCGGCTGATGAGCTGGGATGCTATGCCAAAGCGCAGACGGACAGGACACACCGTGCTAGTAGTAGTAGCAGCTATGCGACAGTTCCCAGGCTACCATGAGAGGGAAAAGATGCCCTAGTTCAGAACCTATCAGACTCCATCTGGTATTGGTCCGCAGTACGTGTTGGAGGATTGAGGGCTAAATTCTAAATCCAGGGCGGACCCGCGGGGCATGCAACTATCGCGCCATCTGACCGAGCCTGAGTCACAGCCAACAATCAAAACAATCACCGGAAGAGAGTGACCCAGGATGATTGGCCTGCGAGCGTGGGAAAGTGACCTGCGGACGCAATAATTTGGTAATCAAGGTGGCCAGGGTCCGTCACGGAGACTTTTGCTCCTACGTCTCTGGTTACCGATCCGAGAATTCGGTCCCTGGCTTTGCTGAGCCACGCCCCGCCTCTCTTTCTTCCATCCTACCGTTTTCAAATCAAATGGGGCACTGTTTATTGTCTGAGCGTTTTGAATTTCCGTATCCCCTACCTGCCGAGGACCGAACTCAAATCTGGCTCAGATTGCTATATCCCCCTCCAGGACAACGCCGAAAACAGGTGTGATCTACCCCTGCAGGCTCTTCCCCCAAATGGGCGGCTGGATCACGCTCAGAAGTACTTATGGTCGGCCACACCCTTCCGACTTTTGTGTGTGCCAGCCCCCTCGTCTACTTCGTTTTCTCGCAACCCAATTCCCTTGTAATTTTCTTGTGACAACCTCGTCCAGTACGTTCCGCTCACCCTCTTTCCTTCACCTTGCCAATGATTGCATAGCACCATGACGAGAATCGTCATACCGTCGCTCACTCCTCACTACATCAACAATTCACCCTGGTCGATCTCTGTCAACTTAACCTTCAGCAGAGTGGAAGACTTTCTCCTCAACTTCTTCTCTGCTGTGATGTATCATTTGCATACCGCCATCCTATTTACATGGACGGACTACAAGACTATCTTCCTTCCCATTGTAAGCCTCCATATCCCTTGCCCATTCTCTTGCACCCCATGACGCCTTGCTTTGTAGACTACCTTTGCTTGTGCCACGGCACCTGTACAATCATTCTCCAGTTTACTCCAATGCTGGATATGGATCTGGTTTCATCTTCTGTTGTGCAATGTATCCAACCAGGCTCGCAGCTGCGAAGAGGACAAAGTTAATCGTCCCTGGCGTCCTCTCCCAGCAGGTCGAATAACCGAGTCCCAAGCCGTCGCCCTACGCTGGGCCATCGTCGTGTTGTGTTTATTTTGGTCGTCAATATACGACCAAGAGCTCGTTCTGACAACGATGGGCCTCGTGGCCACGACGTTCATTTATGATGAGCTTGGCGCAGCTAGCCACATTGTTGGTAAAAACTTCTGTAACATAGGTGGTTATGCTTCTTTCGAAATTGGCGCTACAACTATCATTGGTACGTCGTTGCGCGAGCTTCCTCGATTCGCGGATGCTGATGGGGATTAGGCGCTAACCATGCAATGGACTTCGTGTCCGTCACTGCCGTCATCATAAGCGGCATTCTCATTTTTACGACAATCCAAGCACAAGACTTTCCTGATGTTGAGGGAGATAAAGCTCTCGGGCGGATGACCTTCCCCATTTATGCTCCAGAGTTCTCGCGAGCCTTCACTCTCTTTGCTACTGTCGCTTGGTCTATGTTTCTCAGTTGGTTCTGGGGAGTTGGTCCCGTGAGCGCTGCGTTCCTCGTCGTGTTCGGTGCCTATGTTGGGATACGCTACTACCGCTGGCGGACTCTGGAAGCTGACAAGAAATCATATTTGATCTTTAACGTGCGTCCGCAAATCTCACGAGGCCCGGTAAAGTCGAAGCTGACAGGTGGTGTCTTTTCAGATCTGGCTCATGGCCGCGCACGTCCTCCCATTGCATGCTAGGACGTCTGTTTTGGCCTTTTGATTGACCGATCGCAGCCCATTTACGCCCATATTATGTATCGACACATTCTCCAATAGGCCCGGTGCATGAGTGTATTTTTATTTGCGGACTTACGGTCGTAGTTACGTCTTTACCGTTCGTATAATCCATAGGTAACCCCACTTCGAATTCTCACTATTACACTATTTGATTATTATTATCTCAATACGATGCTAGTCGTGAAAAAACGCTCCTTTGAACTACTGGTCTGGGGGAGACAGTGCGCGTTCCCACCATCGTGGCAATGTTTAGGGAGTGCGCGTCCCACGTCCTTGTGCGACGTGTTGCGAGTTTGACGCGGACAGATATTTACTTTCCTTGTTCGTCACCGGCGATGATCTCGGGCAGCCAAGGGAGACCGTAACCGAGTTGCCTGTGCGAGGTGTTAATGAGTCTTGTTGGCAACTAATGGGGCCGTATGCCATCCCACTTGGAACGTGTGTTGCATGAGGGTGACGACGATCCAGTGCAGCCCGCGAGGAATCGCCGAGTCAAGATGAATGCAGTGAAGCTATCGCACCGATGAGATAGCATCACTGATCCTGCCCCTAACAAGGCACTGGAGCGCCCCGGATAGTCTTACTTATTGTCGAGGAGGATCTCGGACCACAGGGGTGTTCGTCCACTTTCTTTGCAGAACAGTCTACCGACATGCCTGACCAAAGTATTGTCGTTATTGTTCTCTACAGCATCCACAACTAGTACACCAAAGAGCCTAAATAATGTCTCGATCGTCACAGTCTACCTAATCTAAGCAATACAATTAGCTTAATCATCCATTGCCTAATCGGATCATAGTCACACTCCCGGTCCACCTCAACTGCGTTTCGACACCACTGGGCTGTGGTCAAGGAAACAATTACACAGCCTACTAGAGCATGAACTCCGGTCGGGGAGCGTTGTATCCGGCAATGGCCGGCATGTTTCTCGGACTGTTCTTGTTGAAACTCGTCGTCCGGTATGAAGGTATGAAGTCTTGCATCCGATGCTATGGCATCTAACAATAACGCGAAAGAACGCTTTGTAGCCCCCATGTAGCTCCACAGGTACCACGGTCCGAAAACTGGTGTTCTGTCCCGGCTAGTCCACCAATGTGTAATGGCACACGCTCACCTGTTCAGGCGCTCAACCTTCAGGGTTGTCGCGACGCAGACGGCAAATTCGAGAATTGACAAAACAATGCATCCAGGGGTACGACGTCATGAGTTAGACACGGGAAATCTACATTTTAAGGGCCCAATTTGAACACGCATTGTCACAAAAGCCAAACCGGAACATGGGGTGGGCTGTCACTTGGACAATAAACTCCCATGTGCTAGGTGATACTGGGGTGATTGGCGCTGCAGTCATTTCTCACATACGGACCTTTTTGCGGAGGTCGCCTTAAGGACTTGATGAAGTATCCATTCTAGGCGATTTTACTCAGTCAGGCTAGTCGGAGTGGATGCTGTTGTTCCGGGTTATTATCCAAGAGTAGGCGTGTCTTTTGTCCAGCATATCACCCCCGAGGATCAAATCAAAAGACATGGCGACGATTCGATACGGAGTCGGTGACCCTAGTAGATAGTACTCTTGGTAATGCTCACAGCTCGCTGTTGCGTAAGCAACGGTGAGCACGAGGGTTGCGCCACAAGGCCGACTCGTACTGTACTTTCGCCCCAAGGAAAACACCAGAGCAACATGATCCGGGTCTCTCACGAGTCATGGTGAACAGATGGCACTGTATAACTGTGTTACTGTAAGGCTACGGAAACCACGAGCGCGAACATGACCGTGCGTCCAATAAAGGATAAACACATTCCGACGCGGTGGGCATTTGCGAGTTCTACATCACTGATTGGCAGTGTAATGAAACATCGAATCCGGTCCGGCAAATAGCAAGCGCCCAGATTTCGACACGGAGAGAGCACGTAGTGTCACGGCATCACATGATCTATGAAACGTCCAAAAAAGCGGCGATGTCGTGAGAGAGTTCAAGGTGGATAGTCACCACTGCTCTACCTATGGTCAGGGTTATGGAGTGGAGTATGGAGACACGCCACATGGGTGGTGAAGCCTACGAGGCCGGACTCACGTGACGCCCCCAGGAAAGCAATGCGCTCGGCTGTCAGCACACGGGAAACATGGGGCAGCCAGTGACGGAGGAGGCGAGGCAGAAAACAGCGAGTCATTGTCTCTTGACAGCAACATCAATCCAGCGTGGGGCTGCCATCAACCAAGTCCGTTAGTTCACTACTATTCCTGTTGGGTTGGATTCCGGAGGCATTTAACGTGGGAACTTGTACCCCGGCCACTGCGCAGACTGATATTAATGAGGGTAGGACAGGCGTTTAATGCATTTATAGACAACAAAAGCGGAATGCAGATGCAGACGAGACACCGAAATTGAAGATACATACTACAGTACTGTACCGCCAGCGCCAGCAAACACCTCCACCCATAGAATCGGAATATTCACATGTGATCGTTGCCTAGACCTTCATTAAAAAAGATATTTCTAAAACAAGTAACGAGGAGCGGATGAGTCAAGGGCCTCACCATTCCTACCCTTCGCCCTCTCCCGATAGCAGACCCCATATCTTTCTCCCCACGTTCCGTGCAAGGGCCCACGGCGCGCCTTCTTCGATGGATTCACGCATCCGATGGGCAAATTTGACTTGATCACCAGACGTAAACGACTCGTGAAGTGTAGTGAGGACAACGGACGTCGGGGCAAGGTATTTGGATATGATACGCCTCAACTCTGGAGCTGGCGTGGACAACGGGAACAGCATCCTGCAATACGGGGGAGAGCTGAAAGCCACCTCAACGATGCTGTACATCAAGAGAAGGCTGAAGAGGCTACGCACAGGATATCTTCATGCATGTTTGCAGTCCACTCTGATCCAAAGAAGTGTGCCTCTGGAGTACGGAAAAACTCTTGTTGTCTACCCTCCCGAACAGCCTGAGCCCACATTGCTTTGGAATGTTCATACGCAGATTGCTGAAAGAGGTCACGCTTCATGTGCGACATATGCTCTGAGGCCGCTTGCCTCGAGCGGGATAACCAGACGTAGTAGCCTTCTTGCCAGTGCCGTTGCGAATTCTCAAGTTGTTGGGAAACTGCTGCATGAGATGGCGATGCGGAGTTATCTGAACCCTCTGCATGCGCCGAATTGGAAATGTATTGGCCCAGTGTCGTGTTGGCCTCCTGAGGGAGTGGTATATTCGCCGAGACCGTAGGCGATTTGATGACCGGGCCGTAATTGACATTGGTCAGGACACGATTAACTTCGTGATTAAATACACGTCGCAGACAGAAGGTGTAACATTTCGGCTCATTTCCATGGGCGCGCCCAAAATGAGACTGGGAACAGTACGTGAAGCAGCGCTCGGAGGCGGCAGGAGAAAAGCGGCCTGCAGTCATTAGACTCGTGCGTGAGAGCGAGTGAGATTGGAACGCACCTCGAGGGGGAACAGACAGTCTAATTGAGGGTATGCGGTCAACAAAAGACGGGTCAGGGGCTTGCTGGGATGGAGGGGGCTCTACCCTTGGGCGAGAACGTGGAGGTGGACTAGGATGGGTCGAGGGGCCAGGTACAGAAGGGTCGGTTGAGTGGTGGGTGGAGGGGCGATCATCTTGCTCTGTGGGCGGAGACATCGGCGGCTCTTTATCACTCCGCTGGTTCAGTTTACTTGGAAGACGTTTCCCAATAGCCTGGGCGAGACGAGTGACGAATACTATGATAGCTCGACATGACTTTGCATCGTAAGCGCTGCGGCAGTCTCCGGAGCACGTGACCCTCCGCAAAGGTATTTTCTCGATCTATTTTTCTCCTTCCTCACCGGGCCGCGCAAAGAATTGCCATCGCAGCTTACGCACTGGGGGGCCATTCACCGTCCCTTTTCTTCTGCTGTGGGGAAAGTCCCCGGAGACGCAGAGTAATGACCCCGTATATGTACGCCATGGAAAGCGTCTGCCCTTAAGAAGGCAGTCCAGCTGCATGTACGGTGCCCACTCGCCCACTCATTCTCTCTTCGGAACAGTTGAATGTGGCTTGAGCTGGGGCTCTGCGGTCCAAACACTCGGTCATATACGCGATGATATGAGCGGACCAAGCGTTAGACATTTTCTCTTAGGAATAGTTATGCAATTGCCGAGTCATCTTGGTAACAGAATGGGGCTCACTCTTGTGCGGCGCCTTCGTATTTTTTCCATATTCAAACAGTTCGCCTGTTCAATGTCACTAGTATTGAAGCTTGAAAGGTGAGTTGTTCCTGTCATCTTACATCTGTCTTTGCCTCGTATGATGTTCCAACATAATTGGATTTCTTCAGGGAGAATATCCTTCTCTGGGCTTTCCCAGAGAGGAGCGTGCTCCACATTTTTGACACTACTGAACATTCGGTTTGCCCGTTCATTCCTTATATCTGACTTTGCTCAATCCGGATGCTCTTGTTTAGATGTCAAGTCGATGTGTCTCCGATTTGTTGGAGTAAAGTAGAGTAGGGGTGTGTTGTGTAGTGCTGACCTAATAATGAACATGTCTACGTCTTCGTCTTTGTCTGATGAGTAAACCATCTGGGAACTGGCTGTCTCTACAAAAGGTTGTCCTTCATTAGTATATCAACCCAAGCCCACTGTCGTTGATAATTATACCCGCATAGAGGCTCCGTGCCACCAGCACTTCCCCAGTCCAATCACGGAACAAGCATCAGAAGAGATCAGACAACACCCTCAGTGCATCGACGTCCTCAAATGTTGCGCCATCTGGTTCCCCTTCACCCGTCAGCAACCCTGTACTTCACGGGGATAGCGTGGAGACCCTTCGTTTTCTCATATATTCGCCAATACCATTTTCTCCTGATCTACCCCCCAAGGATCGTCAACCAGGACCTTACATAGCTCTCGATTGCGAAATGGTTGGTGTGGGTCCCATGGGCAGAGAGTCAACACTCGCGCGAGTTTCGGTGGTCAACTACTTCGGAGCAGTCTTACTGGACGAGTTTGTGCGACAAAAGGAACGGGTTACCGATTGGAGGACGCAGTGGAGTGGAATACGTGCAAGAGATATGATAAATGGTGATTTTTTTTGCTGTCTTTGCTCTTGCGTAGGCTTACAGTTTACCCTTTACTTCCAGCGAAGCCGTTTGAAGAGGTTCAAGGCGTGGTGGCCGACCTCATGAAAGATCGCATTCTCGTTGGACATGCCATTCAGAACGATCTCAAGGTCAGATTTACCTTGTTCTTGCTTGCACATGGCGCACAATTCTTGCCCCTCAGGCCCTCATGCTCTCACATCCGCGGGCGAAAATTCGTGACACGCAACTTCTAGCTCACAGGCATGGCCAGAGCCGCTCGGCTCGGCCGGCTCTGAGGAACCTGGTACACGATATGCTTGGTGCGAAGATCCAAGAAGGCGAACATAGCAGCGTGCGCCGCAATCCCTACCTTATCTCCGAGGCGTCCACTGAACCTGACCACAGGTGATAGATGCTCGTGCTACCATGGCGATCTACAGGCTCCATCGCGGACAGTGGGAGAAGGGGTATGCTGCGGTTCCTACCCGTGTCCGGAAAGTAAAAGCAAAGGCGCAGCCAAAAGCTTCTCGGCAGCAAACGTCTGTCGGAGCCGAAGGTGTACGGACAGAGTCATCTCCGCCGTCCAAGATGAAATCGAAGGGTGTCTCATCTGGTCTGTCAACTATCGTACACCGTCGGGCGAAAGACAAAGGGGGAATGGGTGGTGCCAAGGTCAAATGGTGGACCGAATTAGGGGGCAACGGAGATGGTTCAAAGGGTCATATCAGCGTTACCACATAGCTCGTTTACCTATCTAGCATACCACTGTACATGTAAAGTTTTACCCATTGAAGGACGAACCGTGGGATTCCTCCCTCCCTCTCTCCATTCTCATAATAACGATGGGTGTTCACGGCCTCGCGACATACCTTCGGGAAAACCTCCGCGCGCTATCGACATCTCTCGTCCTGTCCCAGGAGCAATCAAAATCCAAGCCCTCACTTCCTCTTGTCGTCGATGGCTGGTCGTGCGTCTAGCTAATTGACACATTGTGTAACGTCATTGATAACGGTTCTGTAGCTTTATATATGAACTACATCACCAATCCCGTCTGCCGTGGGTGTATGGCGGCGAACTGGGAGAGTTCCGTGATCTTGTGATTCGAGTTGTTCGAGCGTGGACCTCAGTTGGTTTGAGACCGTGCTTTGTCTTTGATGGTGCGATCACCCCCATGTTTTGTTCGCCTTTGACCTACCCTGAAACCACTGGGACAGGCCCGTATCGCCCATCTAAATTTACTACTAGTGCAGCTCGCATGGCAGAGTCTATCATCCAACCCTCTCTGTTATTTTTCAGGACCTCACCCCTTTCGCGTGCCACACCGCGCTTCTTGCGGGAGAATTCTATCCTGCCCCCGCTTTGTTATGCGGCAACTCTCGACGCTCTGCGATCGCTTGACGATGCCGTCGAAATCTACTGGGCAGACGACGAAGGTGATCCCTTTGCCGTTGAGCTCGCCGGTCGACTCAAGGGCTATGTGACTGCTCGGGACTCTGACTTTGTCATCCTAAACTCCGAGGGGTATGCTGGGTATATTCCTATGGATCAGATGTTCTGGAGTAGCGAATCCCAAGGGACTGGAGAGGAGGTCAAACCGAAGACGATGCTGGATTTGTCATGGCACGAAAAAACAAAGGTCGAGGACATGGCAACGAGGATTCTAATTTGGTTCAAGGGATCATCCCACCCGACACGAGCGGCGAGCTGTTTCTAAGTCTCGTCGTCTATACCCCGCACGGACTTGCCTCCCACTTGCAAATATCTATATCTCTTCTTCCACTTCTGGCAGCCCTTATCGGAAATGACTTTACTGCAGATCGCCGCCCTACAAGCAAGCTGTTCTTCGATCGCAACATGACGGTGTCCCAGCGCATCGCTCGCGTAGCGAGTGTCTTGAAATCGGTCTCAGCTGTCGCGACAGGAACCTCGCCAAAAAAGAAGGCCCGTCATCAGATTACCAGCGTTGTTGATTTTGTGGATCTGACCATCGAGTCCCTCCTGATTCGATCGACATCAATGGGACCCGGCGAACGAGAAAGCATAGCGGAGAAAACCGTCGATGCTGCGCTGCAATATGCAATTCCCAAACATCACGAAAGCGGCGAACGATCGACCGCTGTTTGTCCCCTTCATGACGCCGATTCTTGCCCGCTCGTAGGGTGTCTTTCTCGTCCTATATCTGGTCACCCTCTTGAGGGCGAGACTGAAACCCGAAAGCAAGTCCGTCTCCTATACCTTTCGGCATATCGACAGGGCCACTTTTCTCCAGGCTTGATGGACATTTTTAGTACCGGAACCGCATGGCCAGAGTCATTCTTGGAGAATCCAGATGTTGAGACTGTGTCTAGGAGCCTGGGACGGCCGATCCGGGAATGGGTCTATGCCCTCTTGGATGACGGGATTGGTCTTATTGGGCATGATGTAGACCCAGAGGGAAATGATTTGGGAGGGACTAGTGCCGATGAAGCGAGCGACGACGACGAAATCGTCGATGTTGTCGAGGAAGACTCCGATGAAGACATGGGGTCTGGTAACCCTCTGGCACCGCTTCAAGGGGCGCTCGACGAACTTACTATTGGCGGAAAGCCTCCTCCATCGACGTCATCTCATACAACAACCTCGCGTGGTATGCGACCCAAGTACGTCACTGAGCACATCCGCCGTGGTACTCGGCACGCTGAAGAGCCTGTATATGTACCGGCACTTGCCACTTTGCTGTCGTCCCACGACATAACCCTTGGAAATGGTCCCAACGCTCGGCCTATTCAACTCGAGAACGAGGACTTCCGTTTGACAGTCTTTTTACGTTCTCTGGGCTCCAATACGCATTTGGTCGAGGCGCTTCCATCGGAGTACCTAATGGCCGTCGTGTCACTGAGATGGACAGTAACCCGCCTCGCTAATCGAGCCGATGAAGCCCAACCTAGCACCGAAAGAGAAAAAGAGAAATGGACAATTAGGGAGGCCCAGGCCTTCTTGGCGTCCTTCTCTTGGCCAGGTGGCACGTCGGTCGAGCCAACCAACCCTCCGTTGGAGAACCGTACCATCCAGCTCACTGCCCAGATTCTGGCTACATTCGACGCCATTGAGATGCTCTCTCAAGTCCTGCTCTTGACGAACAAGGTACCCAGCCCGGCGTCGTCGTTTTCTGGGAGGGCCTTCCACAGATTTCTTGCCAATGGAAACAGTCCGGACGTCCATTTCCCGTCTGGTTTGTGGGACGCTTGTGTGGGTGGCTTGGAGGGGGCGTTTGCACACGAGAGTGATAGGAAAAGGAAAAAGGGGCGCAGGATAACGGAGAGCCAGGCGAAAACAGCGCATAAGCCAGCTGTGCTTGGTGCTCGGGTCCACCAGAGCATGTTTGACGTCCTGTCGGCTTTGGGTGAAAGTGCCAGTGCCTAACTCGATCAGCTGACAACGACGTCTTATCTGATGCTATCCGACATACGGTAGTCCTCTCTGCCGTTGCGCTGAATTGATGTGTGGAGGTGGGCTCGCTTCAAGGTTGAAGAAGGGACGTGTGGGTGTTCATACTATAACATCCGAGTCGGCCAGCGTGCGATCGTGGCTATGGCTATCTTTTAAATGGAGTCACGGCGACATCATAGTACCGTGTGTTCTAGTAACTTGAAGCTATATGCAGTAGCTATTGCATGTATCGCACAGCCGCTTCGAACCCGATAGGAGTTGGCATTGGCGGTGCCACAGCCTTGCACAGGATATGATGGCACTCCGGCACGGGTTGGCCACATATGGCAGCAAACTCCGCCCTGAGGCGATGCACTCGTGTTCTGTGGCTATGAAAGTGCGACTGCAGCAATGCGAGACATTCTGCATAGTGCATTCCTCTTTCATTGTTCTGCAGTGCCTAGCTGTCCCAAGCATTATGGGAAAATCGTGCGTGCACTGCTTGTGTGTCTTGACTTGTGCCTTGGCGCTGTATTCCCTTTATTTAAGACCTAGGTTGGCTGCGTGAGTGATCACACGCACTAGCAGCTACCGTTTTAAAGCCCCATACCTACTATGTCCTATCCTTCCAATGCGTTGACCTTGTCACAAGTTAGCGCGTTGGCCCCTTCAGCCTCGAACCCAGCACAACGAATTCCCCCAGACGTCCTCACATACTCTTACGCCACCCGAATGGTATACGTTACCCCCGGCGAGACCTACGACGTACGTTCCGCTCCGCTTGCCCCCTCCGGGCGAAGGGGGTTTGTGCTGATCGATATCTTCTTTCCTTCTTCAGCATGCCATTGATATCGCCAAGGACTCTTTTTTGGAGCTCAAGGACGTCGAACGCGAACGAATCAGCTTGGAGGTCCACGTCGTGCTAAAAAACCAGCAGGCGCGCAGGACCGCAGAGATTGGGCGGACGGCCTGGCCTGTCGTCGTCGCCTCGCTCGCGCGGTTCGAAATTGTGGAAATTCGCGTCGCGTCCGGCCCCCCGTGCCCCCCAAGCCAATGGGGGCAATTTCCAGTTCCAGTTCCCGATCTTCGACCAGCGAGCCACCTCCTTATGTTTCTGAAAAGGGCTGGTATTCGGACTATTCAAGCTCGCAGACGAGTCTTGTTCCATGTAGACAACAAATCTCCAGCTCGCAAACTCCGTCCCTTGCGACCCGTGTTGTAGACCTTCTTACACCCAAGGCCTCTCGAAGTCGTCTTTCTCCTCAGCCATATCAATTCTAACATTCCTTGTGTTTATCTTATCCCTTTTCTTTTCTTGCAAATTACTGTAGTCATACTCTTCACCTGTCTGTCTAATAGACGATACCCACTGAAATCGAGTTATTGCATTGAGTAAATGAGAATGTACAATGTTTTTACCCGAACCAATAGTCAAATCCATTGCTTGTCCAAATTATCCCGCGCTTATGATCTTCCCGATTCTTGGTGGAGCTGGGATCCGTAAATGGGTTGTTTCAAGTTAGCCCTATGATCGACTGTGTCTTAAAAGTGCCTTGCTACGGAAGGTGGCATTGTATTGCAAAAGGTTGTTGATGTCTCGGACCCAGTCGTCTTCCTTGCCTGGACCAGCACCCTCTTCCTGGGCATCAAAGGCAGGGTCTGATATCGAAGACCGGTTAATGCAGGGGATGGGATGCAGCGATGAGCGGACTGTGACTGATTCCCCGGGGTTCAGGATATGGGAGGCTTGTCCATCCATAGATACACCTGCGGGTGCACGGCTGCGTTCACCTATCTGCAAGTAGACCGTCAGAATGAAACGCAACGGCCATGTGCAATAGCATGGCGTCAGTGCAACACGCACTCGAAGGGTGATGGACGAAGAGGCCGGGAAGACCAGTGGCCGGAAGGATAGACTCCGGGGACAGATGGGTGTAAGAACCAAAGCGCTGAGCGACGGATGGACGATCGGGCCACCCGCAGAAAGGGAATAGGCCGTAGAGCCGGTTGGTGTAGAAACAATCAAACCGTCCGACTAGCAATAGAATAGTGTTTGATTGATACGTTTGGGACACCGGATGACAGTACTCACTACAGCCTCGGTGAGATGCTGACCGTCGACGAATGCATCAATTGTGTTTAGATGCGGGCTTGAGCCTCGGTGCAAAGCAACCTCGTTCATTACTTGCCAGTCTGGAAGATAGTCGGGTCATTGCATTGGGGTAGGAGGTATATGTAAGAATACCTTCACCCTTATTGCCGATGTTGTTCCCATCCTTATCAGAGAATGCACAGGACAGGCGCATCCTGTATAACACTGTAGCTTTCCCTGGAATACGCTCTCTAATGCCTTCGAAAAATCGTCGACATCTGTATCAAATTGTCTAATCATCAGTCTGTATGGATAAGACATAGCAGGCCCGCTCACGGAATGGAAGGAGAAATCCGAGCGTCCCCATTGAGAAACTAAGCACAGGTGGCACAGCACCGACCTTGAACAATGATGATGCATGGAGAATGGTACCATCGCCACCAAGAGTGATAACTAGATCAACTTTTTGGGCGCCTTGACCTGTTGTAATAGTTATGATGGCATTCGGGTCGCTGTGGAATGTACACACCAGGACGCCACACTTCTACGCCTTGTGGTATGTCCGGTCTATCTTCGTGAAACACCTTTACATGAGGGTAGTGAGTCCGAAGGTGACTGTTCGCCGTTAGTGTCAGCAGGCTGATGTGAGCAAAATCAAACATACTCACACGAGGAAGGAGTCAATGGTGTCGATGACCGGTTTCGTGCGTAGCTTGTTTACGATGAGGATGGACTTGACTTGCTCTGCGTTGGTTCTGTCTTCATGAATGAGTTGGCTGCTGCTCGACTGGGGACGATATACATTTGTAGACTTACGTGATAGAGGAGCTGGTTGAGTGGAGAAGAAGCTAAAACAACCCGGGAATGGTGTCGACAAAGACCGGGCACGCCGGCCATCTCCATGAAGGTGAAAAGCCAATGTTCGTATCTTCTGGGTTCTGAGACATCGTTTCAGAATGTTGCGAGTTGGACGCATCATCGTCGTCGTTCATCCAGTCATCAGCACTCGACTAGAAATTATTTATACGGATACACGGACCGCCACCTAATAACCCACTTATGTTCATCAAGTCAAACATCACACAAAGTATACCCATTCAAAGACTCAGAACGCAAGCTCCAGGTCTTAGGGCTATTCCCTACTGCATCTACGGCTTGAGAAGGAAATCTTGCATTGAACGCTGTCACCAGCGAGGGTCACATGTTCGAGCCACGCGTGCATTACATAATATCCAGCGCGTCGCGAACATTGAATCGATTCCCTCTGAATTGATTCCCTCACTGGCAATTGCAACCCCTTCGCGCCCTTGGACATTGCTCACTCTTGCACGTTCTCCTCTGGGCACAGCTTTTGCCCCCTTTTACCAACCCTTGGCCTACTGCGATGTCGGACCATTCTAAGCGGACGCGCTCCCAACTCGTACTACCCGAAGAATTTGGAGAAGTTCAGTTCGGAATCTCCCCGCTGAGAGCCGCGAGGCAGGAGATAAGGAGGAATCTACAGACGGATCTTCCCGCTGGCTCCTCTGAGGTTCATACTTCTCCGAACGTCGGAATTGGTGGGGATGAGAGTGATGACGAACTGTTGCTCTCTCCTCCCAAGCCTCGACCCCCAAAGCGGCAACCCTTGTCCCAACAACCAGGATTTCCTCCAGAGACTGATGAAAGACAATGTAAACGACTGAAGCAGGTCCATAATGATGGTAGGTGCCTTGAATTGGGATAGCAACCTGCGACTTACCAATGACTGGTACTCAGAGCGGTCTCTCCTCGCTGCTACCGAGACAAAGCAGCCTAACGGTCCGTTTGACTTCTCTGCTATTAACACGGATTTGCTTCTTTCTTGCACGAGCCCTGGACAACCAGGAGCGTCCTCGAAGCAACGGGCGCACACGGTCCCTCTGGTCTCGCCTACCCTTCGTTGTCGGGATCTTGGACGGCTTATGCCCTCACCCGAGAAGGCATCTATGGTACCTTTGCACGAAGTGTTGCGTTTCTCAAGCTTGCCGCGCTCTCTCGAGCCCCTAACTGATGCCTTGAAAGTCGATAACAATGCAAAGTTAACCAAAGAGTCTGAACGCGACAAGAGTTTTGAAGGGCCGCGCACTCCACCTCCACCTCCACCTCAGGAACTAGATCCTTCTTCCTCATTCGATACACCAACGACAGAGGTAACGAGCACGCCCACCCGGAACCCACATTTTTCTGTCGCCTCTGGTCTGGACGTTATGACGTTCTCATTCACGCCGTCACCTGCAATGGCTCCCCGGATACCACTCAAAGAACCAGACGATGACGTTACGCCCAAACCCATCAACCCACCCCCGACTTCCTCCCTGGACGTCGTCAATCCGATCCCTTTAGCCCTTAACGATCCTTCCTCTCTACCTTATGACCACCCATCCCCACTGTCTACCCTCTCTTCGATGTCCGAACTCGATGACAGTCCACCACCGCAGGAATCTGAAATACATTCACCTAATGTAGAGCTTCCGAGTGGTATTCCCCGAGCGATACAGCCTCCATCTTCCGCTCCGTTGCGCGACACCACAAAGAACTCAGGCTTTATATTATCTCAAGTACCGAGACTGACTACTTCCTCAAGCGGTAGGGGTGGAAGGGGATTTGCGGGTCTTTCCGGTTCGGCCAGGTTAACTCGTTCCGCCTCGATAAAGCAGAAGGAGGTGGGATCGGTGGATGGGGACACTCTAGTTCGTTGCTGTGCTTCACTGCCCTCACACAGTCTTTCTGATATATTATTAGAACCGCAGGGTGTTCCTCCCGAGTCGTCCATCTCGTCTTCAGTTCCAGCGAAACGACCTTTAGATTCGCCAACATTAGCGCCGGATATCTCGAAGAAAAAGCCGATTTCTGTAGCTTCTCACAAGAAGGCCTTCTCATTTGCGATGCCTACTTCGTCTTCGCTGAACAAGACTAGCGAGAAAGCCCCAGCCTCCTCTCCGCTGAAGCCGTCTTCGCTATCGAAGCGACAGACTCCCAAGCTGCCATTGTCAATAAAGCCTACTTCGTCGCTGGGACCAGGAGAACCACCTCACACATCAAAGCACACAGGTCTTTCGAATCTTTCTCTTGCTTTGGAGAAACTTAAGATCCCCCCACCATTGAGGCCCGCTACGACGCTGGCTTTAATAGTGACACTCAATTTAATGATGCTAAAAACCCCCCCAAAGCGAAGGATGACAGCACCATTCGACTCGGCCTCGGTTTGCCCTCGAGCGCCAAGGCTACTGCTACACCGCTGAGAAGAGCGGTCACGGTCGGGCCTGCCGCAAGTTCCGAGTCAAATGCTCACGCATCCAGCAGTAAACCTGCAACCTTGATTGCTCCTCGTTCTGCACAACCTACCGACACTAGCTCTACGGTCAAGAAGATTAACTTGCACTCCGGAGTTATTGTAGGGAAAAACGCGCTCAACAGGCCAAGAGGATTCGTGTATGGAGGTGTTGGCAAGAAACGGCCATTTGAAAAGGTTAGCAAGAAATCGAGTCTCCCTGTTGTGGAAGGTAGCCCAGTAAAGGCGTGTGGGAGTGTGCAAACAATGGACTCGGACGAACCTCTTTTGCCATCCACGACCGATATTCTCGCTGCGACGGTAGCTTCATGCAAGGAGGAAAATAACAAGAATCAAGAAGTTTCTGCGATGTCAGCGGTGGTCGAGCCGATGAATTTACAAGACGCAATTGCAGAGCGTGGCAACGCTCTTGGACTCGACAACTCGTCTACTGAAGATGGCCAAGCGGAACCCGCAGACATGTGGAAGCATGCGTCTCGTCGAGCCTCGTTGGCTTCTCAGTTTCTCCAGCAAACTCTCGCGGTCCTCCCATCGACTCCTCCCCCGAGAGCTAGCGGTTCCAAATTGAAGGCTGCCGAACGATTACAGTCCAGCTCACAGAGGACGAGGAGTGGTCTCCGTTCAGGTAGCAATTCCGATATCGTAACCTCCCGAAGTACCCCAAGAACGCTACCAAACGACCGTATAGTCGGAGCAAAGGTTTCCAAATCAGCCGCGACGTCGTCGTCATTGAAAGTGCTCAAGTCGTGCACCATATTTGTGGACGTACGGACAGACGAAGGAGACGATGCTGGGGGTCTTTTCGTGGATATGCTAAAAGGGCTTGGCGCAAAGGTACGCCCCGCGCGAGCTGCCTTTGTCCTAAAGTACATTTCGTTGACTGAACTGGAACCATAAGATCATTGGACGTGCTGGACAATCTTGCACACATATTGTATACAAGAATGGCTTGATGAGTACTCTGACGAAGTATAGGTTTGTAAAGGCTGATATCGACAGTTTTGTACGTCTAATGCTCTTTTGTGCAGACTCATGCGCGAGCCGAAGCCTTTCGTTGTTGGCATCTCTTGGGTAGTTGAATGTGCGGAAAAGTGTAGGCGAGTCGGGGAAGAGAATTTTCTTGTTGACTTGGAAGGTCTCAACGTAGCAGGAAATAACAAGGTGAGCGCCCATATCGACATATCCGAATCCTTGGGGTCCGATCTGACATACTTCTTTCAAACAGCGCCGGCGTTCGATGCTTCCTAAACAATCTCATCGAGTATGCAAGCTCATGCGATGGCGCTGCCATCGCTTCCTGGTTCTTCACTAACTGGGATGCTGGCAAGTGACCAGTCGATGGATGGGTCTTCCGGTGAGACACCACCCTCTCTTGCACGCTGATTAGTCATTCTTTTGTTTTTTAGTGGGTGCAGACCGCTCGCTGAATTCCAGTGATGGCCCAGTCGAGGATGAAGACGACTTACCTCCACTAGAGAGGGCAAGGCAACGCCGAAGTCTTTCTTCAAGTCATAGCGCTTGGAAGACATTGTCTACTAATTCACGATCACTTCCACGTACATTTCATGGATATCCTTAACGCCATATTTGTGTCCTGCATCTGTATCACTTATACCGCACGTAAAAACGCATTTAAGCTTTAAGTCGTAAAGGGTCCGGTCCAGAGTCAGCTGACCGGGCTGACGCGATCACATGATAAAGTTCGGTGTTGTTCGCGCATTCTTCCCACGGTGTGTTCACTTTACCGTTAACGACGGCACCGCTCTCCCTGCGAAACACACCATTCATGGCTCCCCTTCGCGATCGTCCTCCTACCAACACTACTGAGCCTGAGTGGCCTCCTCAACCCGTCACCCCCCTTCGAATCGCGAAAAGAGACACCCAGCAACGGCAGCATCATGTCTCACAACTCAACCGCCGTAGCTCTAATACTTTTGCAAAGCTGACTCGTAGCAATCTCGTTTCCCAATCACCATTTCGTTCTCAAACGTCTCCCGCCCCCGTCCCCGTCCCCGCGCCGTCTCGACCTTCATCTGCTCGCCATGCGCCTTCACCACGTCGTGTTAGCGGCGAAAAGAGACCACGTCCTGATTCCATGCAGTCCCACGTGGAAAACGAGCGGCCACTAGGGTTTAAGAGACGCCAGTCCAAAGGTTTTCAAGACCTTCTTGAGAAAGAACCGGTCAGAAAGAGTCCATTCCTCCATCCCACGGCTCCAATGGAGGACCCTTTCCCCCCTCCACCACCGCCCCCAAAGGTCCTACACGCAAGCCACCTCCCCACTCCATCCTCATCAGCTTCTCCCGGCCGCCCATCGCTAGTCTCCAAGCGTTTGCACGGGCCAAGATCCATCGGGCACGATGACCCTAAGCGCCAGAGGAGAAAAACAGTGACGTTCGATGAGACTTGTGACGTTGTCACCTTTGAGAGGGATGACTCGTTAGAGGAAGAACTCTTTTCAGACGACAATGATGGTGATTTCGGCGAGACGGTGGATTATGATGATCCAGTCGGAGGCGTAGAGGCACATGATAGCATAACTGGGCTGGTCGATTCCATGATTCAAGATGCTCGTGGTAACTCCAGCCCTCAGACCCCCCCAATGGACAGATCCTTACCTCCTGAAATCGACAGCGAAGATGGAATTCCGTATGGTCGCACTCATCATATCGACAGGGCTGCCCATTCTCGCCAGTATCACCCCTCTACCCCCCACTGGATGTCCCTGAAATCGTCACTTCCATCGCTAAGCAGAGTCCTTCGCTTACCAGTACCCCTCCACAGGGTCCGTCAGCTGGATCCACCGTGCCACTTGGACGGTCAACACACTCGGAAAGAGCTCGGGCTGATCGTATGCCCGATGATGTCGAAGAAGACGTCAAGATGCTCCCTCCTTCGCCCTCGCCAGCAAAGCCTAAAAGGCAGCCATTTAGTGATCGCAGCGAGAGTTTAGTACCGAAATTCGACCTCGATGTTCATCGGCAAGACGTGGCAGAGAGTGCAGGTAGGTGTGGTGAATCATGTTTGCGGTCTTGTAACTCAAGGCATAATTCAGGGGGCGGAGCTGCGGACCCGTTTGGTCTGCCCGGGCAAGATGATGTTCAGATTGTTGAACTATCGTTTATGTCCTCAGAAAGTGCCTCGGGTTTGCCATCCGAGCAGATGGCCGCTTTACCGCGACCACTCGAAGTTGTCAAATTCGAGGAAGAGCTCGGTCTCGGTACAACCAACTCGCGGGTTCAAACATCTACTCCACCGTTGAAATTGAAGTCCCCTGGTGGTTCGCTTGGAAAATCGGTAGAATCACCCAGTTCAAGGGAGCTTCCGCGACCACCCAGAGGCCGGAGCGAGTCACCATTACTCACCCATACGGCGTCTCCAGTTCCTGAGCCGAGCGATGATATTCCGCGCATCGCTTACTTGGACTCTCCTTCATTCCGTTCTGTATCCGGCTCGCCAGCTTTGGGCACACCGACGCGTGGAGCGTCACCATTCTCCCGAGGTCTTGAATCCATGCCTAGCATGGGCAGCCTAAATGGCGGTGGCAGTACTGGAAGTCTTTCCCGACGTAACCCCAGAATCGATCGGGAGGACATACACAAGCGTCTACTACGGAAAAGAAATCCAGATAGTCCTATGCCGGAGGAGACTGTAGAAATTTCGACGACCTCAGACCGCCCACCAGGTGGAGACCTCCCCGATATGAGTGTCCAATCGGATAATGTACCACTTGCCTTGCTCCGGGACTCCGTTCCCCCTCCCTTGCACAGAGAGGGAACCTATGACGGTGTCATGTCCATTGATCCGAACCCTCAACCCGCTGATCCTCCCCGTCCCTCCGTTCTCATGCGTGCTCACTCAGAGATAGAGCCTGGCGGTACGCGCGGTACTGGTACTCCTGAATTTCAGGGTCTCGAATTAAGTTTCCCTGGTGGTAGTCCAAGCCTTGATCTTAGTCTCAGCGTGTTAGGGTCGAGTCGGGTCGACATCGATGACGTCAGAAGTGCGCTGGAACGCCTGGTTCAAGATGTTGTCACAGACTCGGCTAATGGGAGCAGCATGTCAGTGCATCCCTCCCCTCAAAATCTCAAAACGAAGGGTAGCCGCGCCTCTCTCACCGTCACCACGGTTACAAAGGCTAAAGCTAGGAGGTATGAACCCTTCAGTGACCTGGACACCACGATGGAAGAGGATGAGCCCCTGGATGAGCCCCTGGACGACCGTGGCGACCTCCAGCATGCCACGCCGAACGATTCGGGAACGTCTTCGTCGTCACAGCGTACACCAGAACTGCTTTCCGGCGGGGGGTTTATGAGCCCGTCGTTGAGTCGCAATACCAGTGAATCATCGAATGCAGTCCAACCCATACCCATGGAAGCAATCCGTAACCGCGAACAGATGATCCTAGAGAAGCGGCGCCAAATGCGCCGGCGCGAGCAGGACGAAGACTTGGGATACGTGACTCCACCGCGAAATCCACCCTCAGTCGGCAGGCCAAGTGCCAGGCGCAGTATGAGCACCGGGGATGCAGAGGACTCGCAAGCGGCAGCTAGACTGGCCGCATTTAATCCCCCAGGATCAAGTGTACTGCCTGACGTGGTGGCGACAGAAGAGAAAGACCCTCTAGCTGAAAGCATCGCTAGAGAGTTGCGGAAGTTGCGCGGTTCGACGAAGAGCGTGAGTCTGGCTTCTGTCGTGTCCCGATGAATGCTCAATCAATTATCCAGAGATATCACGTACGTCAACCTAGTGAGACCATTTATGCCTCGTCGGATACAGATAAAGTCTCGCACATTGACCGCGCCGGCGACGTCGATAACGGGAGAGCTTGGAGGACAGTTCGTCGCCCCTCGGACATGGTACGGAATACAAAAACAATGATTAACTGTACGAGGATTGACGCCGAATAACAGAACGAGTATGCCAAGCAAATAAGAGAGTTTAATGCTCAGGAAAAAGCAGGCAAAAGCCACGGCAAGGTGTTTGTTAGAGGTGTGTGGCTCAAAAAATCGAAGGTCGTTTGAGCCTAACATCAAAACTTCTTACAGTGCTCCGTGTGAAGGGCCTTAGATTACCGTTTCCCCAGAAAACAACGGTAATGACATGTACACTCAACAACGGGATTCATTTTGTAACAACGCCGGAATGCAACCTGGAGAGGAATTGTCAAATCGAGCAAGAATTCGAACTGTAAGCGTCAGTGGCATCGCCCATGACTTTAATTAACCTTTCTGGTAGCATTGAGCATAGCAAACTCGAGTTCACGCTCACCTTGAAGGTTCGGCGAGATCCACACATTGTGGCCCAGTTCAAGGCCAACAATCCTGCACCCCCACCTCCAGCCCCCGCACCTCCTCCTGCTTCTAAAGGAGGCATGCGAAGCTTTTTCTCTTCTTCTCCCAAGAAACCCGCGCGAGCTATCCAGCCTACGCCAGTCGCCCCTACTGTGCTTGAGGAAAATCTTGCGAGGTATCTCAAGCCAGATGGCACACTTGCCCGTGCATTCGTATCATTCAAAGACATCGCCTCGCATTGCGATACTCGTCTTTTTGAGACTAGCTTTCCCCTAATAGGTCAGCGTCTGGAAAGCGGGTCGAAGGTTGTTTCGGTAGAGATCGGCGAGCTTGTGTTGCAGTTCTTTAGACTTCCTCCTCTGCCTGGGATCCCGCCCAGTCAGCTACCTCAAAGTCTGGACGAGTGCCATCGGGGCTTACGCCACGTCCATTGGCATAAAATGACATACTTCGAGGGAACTTTGACACAAAATGGTGGTGACTGTTCGGTGTGTGATGTCGATGTACCCTCTCTCCTGCTCAAATTAATACTAATGGTGACACGTAGACATGGCGCAGGAGACAATTCCGTGTCATTGGAGCAAATTTAGTTGCGTTCAATGATGTCACTAAGAGAGCCACCGTTACCATCGATCTGCGAAAAGCAATTGGAGTCGAAGACATCCCTGACCCGCGTGACCGAGCCCTCAGCCCTTCCTCGGCACAAACGTCTACAAGCAGTTTTGACGAGTACGAAGGTCTTTACTGCGTAGAACGCTCGTTCCGTCTCCGTTTTGAAAGGAATCTGGAAATCCTTTTTTCACAGACACAGACGAGGAGAAAGACAGATGGTGAGATACCTTTTCTATTTGCCCTGCAACATTTTTAAACAGTGTCCCGTAGGCTGGAAGTTCTCCATGCTCTGATTGGTCGAATCCCACCCAACCATTTGTGGGCGGAACTGTTGTGGCAACGCCAACAGGAATTGGCACCAATGATGTAGTGCGCCAACAAGTGCCAATAACGGCTACACAAGCGACACCTTTCCCCATGCTCCGAATGAAAATTCATCCCCTGGCCCAGCAAATCGTGCGAGCACATATGGCAGGACCATCATGTATACAGGACTCTACTGCACTCATATCATTCACGTCACAATATCTCTCATGTTGATAAACGCTCATCACTGGTCTATATCATCGTTACGGTTTTTTATCCCAGCATCCATGTATGTTACAATTCAGGCGAAAGTGATTTATTGCATAATTGACGGGTGTTCGGCCCGCTGGACCGCGCTAACTCGTGCGTCAGGGCGGTCCGGTCCGGATGACAAGCATGATACTTAGACGTCCACGAGCACGAGCTGACATCACAAAACACGATGACCAGAGTGAAACAGACTCACAAAGCCAGGTTTCCGAAGAGGCTAACACCCCGCCGCAAGTTGGCCCGCAAAAGAGAAAGGCTCGGGTGTGTGTAGACAATGACGGTCAACGGCCATCGAGTGAACTCCTTCCCTAGCAGCCGCAGAATCGAAGCCGCTTTTATTCAAGGCCCCGTTTCTTGTTTCCACTCGGCATCATACGTGACTATTATCGTATAACATTGCGTTCCGGTTCCGTGCCTGACTTGCGTTTTCAGTGGGCATTGTTTTGGGACTTACATTCGTAGAGCCTTCTAGTTTACCCGACATACCCGGTCATTTTGCTGTTTTTCTCGAAGACTACGATATCTCTATGTCGCTCCCTCAGATCGACCTTTCAAGCGTTCAAGCCGAGTGGAAAAGGCTGATTAGCACGATTCCCGAACCGTGGAAGTTAAATACAGACGGTCGAGAATTCCAAGTCGGGGATGCGATAAAGGCGAGGGGTTTGGAAGCGAACTACCCCGTCGTTTTAATCCCAGGAGTAATTTCAACAGTGCATTCGTTTCTAGCTCTCGGCTTCAGGTTCACCACGGGCTAAGGTACTATCCACAGAGTCTCGAGTCTTGGTCAACGTCACCAGAGTATCGCACGTTCTTCCGCCAAAAAGTGTGGGGAGGCTTATCTATGATCTCGCAAGTGACGTTCAATCGCGAGAAGTGGTTGTCAATGCTTGTTTTGGACCCGGTGACCGGTCTGGATCCCAAAGGAGTTAAGGTTCGAGCTTCGGAAGGGTTTGACGCGGCCAGCAGTTTTATTCAAGGTTTCTGGATCTGGTGAGGTTAAACTTTGTATTTTTACTGGTATACTAAAAGTATGTCAGGTCGAAAGTTATCGAAAATCTCGCTGTGGTCAATTATGACACGAATAACCTGGTGTTGGCACCATATGACTGGCGCCTATCAATGTATAACCTTGAGGAGCGCGATGGATATTTCTCAAGACTAAAGACAACCATCGAGGGCTTCAAGTAATGAACTCCCTTCTGTGTCCGATTTTCTGGTGACTAACGTATTCATTGGTTCGCAGAAAGAGGCAGAAAAAGAAGTGTGTTATTGCAGCACACTCGATGGGTAGTACTGTACGTGGTCCGAAGTTCTGATAGAAGGATAAACGCAAATCTTGTCGAATCAGGTCCTTTTGGTACGATTCCATCGTCACACCTCACTGCTGACCAGGGCTGACAGAATATTAGTATTTGTGAGCTCTTTGATAACTCATGCTGTCCCTCTGCCCGAGTAACAATTCACCCCATCACAGTATGAAATGGGTAGAATCTCCTGCACATGGCCAGGGAGGTCCAGATTGGGTTGAAGTAAATTCGACCTGAACTTCATATGGATCCTGAATGAGGTTTGACGATGGCTTTCAGAACCACATACAAGCAATTATCTCAGTTGCTGGCACGCACCTCGTGGGTCTCTTGCTGATCAGCGGGCGTTCATAATCACTTAACCGCGCATACTCTAGGGTGTGGTGAGTACATTACGTCTCTCGGACAACACAGGATTCAACCGGGTCTTCGATTGAAGGCCAAGGCTATGGCTGCGTTGTTATCTGGAGAGATGAAGGACACGGTAGATCTGAACCCTGCTGGTGCATATGGTCAGGGGTACACTTTTTCACCCGGTCACTCTGTCTGATCCGCATTTGCAGTGCTTGAGAGGTTCTTTTCAAAAAAGGAACGTCAATCTCTTTTCCGCAGCTGGGCAGGCGGTGCGAGCATGTGGGTCAAAGGAGGCAATGCAATATGGGGTGATGCCACGTTTGCACCCGATGATGAGGAAGGAGGCCATCATACACACGGACAGCTCATCTCTTTCCGCCAGACGGTTCCAATGCTGCCAAATGTTAACGATACCGATACATCACCGTTTACGCAAGGACAAACCCAGTTTGCAGAAGCACAAAGTTTGAATAACCGCCTGACGTCACCTGCATCGAACATGACTGTCGATGAGGCGGGCGCCTGGATTTTAGGGCATACGCCTCCGACGTTTAGGGTGACCCTCTCACCTTTCCTTCACACCCTCTGATGCTCATGCGCTTCAGAAAATGATTGCCACTAATTACTCTTATGGTATTGAGCGCAGCGAGGAAGCGTTGAAACGCAATGACTTGGACCACACTAAATGGACAAATCCTTTAGAGATAAGGTTTGTAGCTCTATTGTCCTGAAACGTTGAACTGCCGTCCGACTGCGTAGTTTAGACTACCGAGCGCGCCATCGCTACAATTCTACTGCGTTTATGGTCATGGAAAGGAGACTGAGGTTAGTACCCGGTTAGTAGAGTTGCTCCGGCTTTGACGAGACGACATGCAGAGGTCATACTGGTAGGAGCTCATGGTTCTCCTGAGAGTTGGCGTGGACTGTCTACGTATAGGTACTCCTCGGAACCCTATGAAGACGGGATGTCGGCGAGGCAGTGGATATTGAGGTATGCGCGAAGGACAACACATGTCCCGAGCAGAACCTTCACTCGCCGCGAGACATGCCGTTTTCCCGTAGCTGGATCGATAGGGAGCACACACAGGAAAGCTCGAATCCCAGGGTCAGCCCAACTTGAAAAAGTGGTGAATGATATTTGCGTATGATAACTCCATATGACAACACAGGTTCGAAACGGCATCAAACTGGGAGAAGGAGATGGCACTGTTTCCCTTCTGAGTTTGGGGGCTATGTGTGTTGAGGGCTGGAAACGGAAGCGGTGGAACCCTGCCGGGATCAAGATCACTACGGTAGAGGTACGTGTGCAGACTTATCGTCGACAGTCCCCGCGCCATCGTTGATCGCCTCTGAACCGATGACAGCTACCCCATAAGCCAGAGATAACCCTGCCAAGGGGTGGGGCCAACACCAGTGACCACGTCGACGTACTTGGATCCAACGCGCTAAATGAAATTATTCTGAAGGTAGCTACCGGAGCGGGTGAGGAGATCCGAGACAACTATGTATCACGAATACGCGAGTATGCGAAGAGAATTCGCTGGGATGGTTGAACCCTCTCAAAGATTAATCGATCAAGAATCGGATTTATAGTGTTTGAGTGTTGGGTGTTGGTGCTCACAGCTACAATAAATTATGGTTGTGTTCTTGGCGACAATTGAGGCCAGATTTTGACTTTCGGCGCTGAGCGTTGAACTCATGTGCGGTGACACCGCGGTCACGGACGCCGAGTTCTCCCGAATTTTCAGGCCTCCCATCCCCCACCAAAAATGGCTTAACATCGATTACTACTGGTTAAACGCAAAGGCTTGAGGGTCAGAGTAGGGGTTAGGTCTTCAGGTCGTTGCAGTTTTTGAAAATACGGTGATTTCGGCTCTACTCCAGCTTGGGAAACATCATCATTCAGATTCTGAAGCAAGACGAGCGAAACACCAAACACATGCAGTATTTCGTCGCCAGATCCCTACAGCTTGAAGGAAACAAATCAAATTACGACTCAGGGATGCAAGATTTATATATGGGTTATGTGTAACAAGACAGGATGCTATAGCGACTGTCCCTTCTTTCAGAGACAACCAGGGGTGATATAATAAAAGGGCCGCATCACCTGTATTCATTGACCGCGTTTCCTTTGAACAATGTTTGCGGGAAGGGATTGGGGGAAAGCGGCGGTTATACGGAAGCGGTTGTATGTTGGGGCGCGGCGCTTCCGAACGAGTGGTTTGCGTCACTGTAGGCGTATGAAGGGCCAGTGAGGGGAATCTGATCGTCCGCATGCACGTGCGCGTATTTTGAGCCAGTTGTATCAGGTGGTGGGGCGACACCTGGACCAGATCTCCACGCCTGCTCCTCTTGCAATTTCTCCGCATACGACGCAACGATATACGCGGCCCCTTTCAAAAAATTAGATAAATTCAACATCCACGGCGCTCATTTTCACGGATGATGGAGAGAGAAACAAAACTCACAAAATTGAATGGTCAAGCCGACGACTAGGCTGACGAGGAGGGTCCATTTTCCAACGTCGAATTCATTATCGCATAAGGTCTTGACCTCCTGGTCGGTTGAGCCGGCGATGCAGCGGTTAACGAGTGTTTCACGAGAATTTGAGAAGAAGGCCCAAACGCGGGCAACATCGATGACGATTTGCACGCCGATAGAATAAGCGAGAACATAGGCGTAAGTTCCGAGCAAGCTAGCCTTGCGCGCCAGCGTCCCGAAGACGCTGAAAATGGGTCAAAAAATGGACCGACAATACATGACGGCACAAAACTCACCCAAAGAGAGCAGTAACGGAGAGGTAGACGTAAAACAACGCATTAGAGGCAATAATGCCTCTCAGGTAGCTTGGAAGACGCCCGCCTGTCCGGTGCAAAAGAAAAAAACGAACCGGGGCCGTCATCGTCAGTTACAGAAGAATAGAACGGAGAATAGAGCGAACGTACGCATGCTCTCAAGGGTAACCCAACAAGCAGCGGCCAGCAGCCCGGCCCCAAGTAGTTGAATGAGAGAGATGAGCAAGGCGCCGAGGCGCAGGGGAAGCAGCACAAGAAATTGCGGGCAGCCATGAGAGGATGAAATTGGGAGGGAAGGTGGTTGTTGGGCTACTAGTAGTTGGTAGTGCACGAGGGAGACTTTATACAGTAACAGCCGCCCTCATATTTCAACGCAACGCAATTAGGTCAATGAACAGGTGGCAGTGGCCGGTGGTTTGCGCCGTGCATTGATTACGCCAGTCCGAGTCTCCCGATCTCCCCTACGCGGACAGGAAGGCAGGAAGGCAGCAGGCGGTGCCGCAGTGCAGGCAGAGCTCGTGTGGAACATATGCGACCCAATGGCAACCCGATGGCAACGTAGCATCGTAGCGCGCCGGGTTTTTACCGTAAAATTTACTTGCGGCTGCTTCCAACTTATATGTCATCGCATTTCCGTGGCCGCAAATCCTGTCCACGCCGCACTCATTTGCTCCTCTCCTTGTTCTCTCCCCTGTTGTTATCTTTCTTTTTGTGTTTCATCGCCCCGAGGCCCCCGCCAGCCGCGACAGAGACGCAATTCCCCACATTGCTGCGCTTCGTCTCGCCGACGCCCTCCTGGACGACGCTCTTCACGTATCGCTATCATTTAGTGCTCAGAACCATCAGGACGGGCGGCCTCGCGCGCCTCTCAGGGGCGCCACTCGGACGCGTATCCATCCCCATCTAGTTCTTTGGATGCCCTCAGGGCACAGCTCTGCCAGGTCTTGAATGGGAGGTCTATCTTCCTCGTTGGCCCACACGAATCTCTGTACCAGCTCCACTTGTTTCTCCTTGCGGTTCTGCAGCCCGACCCCCCAATACCCGGGTCAACGATGGTTCCCACAAGGCACGCGTCATGCCCCGCCCGCCCATCTTTATCGTCTTCTTGTCCTTCCCACCCACTCTGTCATCCCATTATCAAATTACCCTCGCCGTCTAGTTCCGACTCCGGCTCTGGCCTTGGCCCTGATACTCGTTATGGAACTTATGGTTACGGTTACGAACCCCTCGGGCCTGTAGACGTTAAAGTTCCCTCGACAAAAACACAGCAGCAGCTTCTTACGATACTTTCACTCTGGCAATCTGAATCCGTCCCCGACACAGGAAGACGTGCGACCTAGCGTGCCGTCCGTTGACCCTCGCACTGGCGTGCGCGTCATTGACTCACGTTGGGTGCGCTACGCAGCGTCCTCCAAAGCCAATATTCTCGTCCTCAACCGCGGACCCCTCCCCGCGCCCGCCTGGAGCTACAACAACAACAACGAGCACAGCAACGCCTCGTTTGCTGCGCGCAATCTAACCTGGCTCAGTGCCCTTCGCGCCCTCGAGCAGGAACACGCCGAGCCTCTCTCCGATCTCTTCGCCGACGTTCTATCTCGTCTCGACCATGCTCATGCTCATGATCTCCTGTCGGAAACCGACACCAAGACACTGTTGATCAGCGCCGCGCTCCACTCCACCATCAGCACCTTCCTTCCCTCTCTACTGTCAACCCTGAGCAAACTCCGCAAGCACGCCGGCCATCGCGCCATCCTTGGGGGGGAAAAACCTGTTCTGTGGTACGGAAGCTGGTTTCTGCCTGTCTCGTGTGTCCCAGACTCTCTCTCTGTTTTCTCCTCGTCCGAGAGCAATCCTCGGCGTCTTCTGGTACGACTGCTCGTCCAAGCGGAGGCGATGGACAACCCATGGAGTGCATATAACAACGCACAGGGTTTGTATGATTAAAAAATGCGTGCTGCTTGCTAGTCCGTGCTTGCTTAAACTCGTTGCCTCAGTGTACATGCATGACCGACTCCTTGCACGGCTTCTGCCCTCGTATGGTGTACATTATATCTCTTCGCTGTCCACAGCGTTTCCGCCTGAGGCGGGGGAGACATACCAGCGAGGTGACCGCCTTTTCTGACCACCTCCTTGATTCTCAATCCTTTGTAATAGCCGAGGGCTGGTCCTGTATCCAACACGTTTTCGGAACGCCTCGAGGAGTCTTTATGGGGCAAAATTTTTGAGTGACTTTATTGACGCGCTCGGCTCCTGGAATTGGGATAATGTCTAGATTATTTGGCCCACCTTGTAACTCGTTAGTCCTCGCGGTGTAATTTGCCTGTAGCAAGGCAATAAAATGTTGTGTCTACGGGATATATAGTGTGAGTTCGGCCGAGACCTGCAAATTTACATATTTTTTAAATATAACAAGAATGCTATGCAACTGTCACTTCTTTCCAAGACAAACTAGGGGTGATATAATATAAAAGGGCTAAATTACCTGTGCATGTATACATTAACCATGTTTCAAACAGTGTTTCGGGAAGGGGTACTGGGAAAAACGGCTGTTATACCAATGGGTTATACGGAGGCGGTTGTGTGACGGGACGCTGCACTTCCAAATGAGTGGTTCGCGTCACTGTAAGCGTATGAAGCGCCACTGAGGGGAATCTGATCCTCCCCACGCACACGCGCGTATTTCGAGCCAGCTGTATCAAGTGGTGCGACACCTGGACCAGATCTCCAAGCCTGCTCGTCTTTCAATTTCTTCGCATACGACGTAACAATATACGCGGTCCCTTTTAAAAGAAATGAATTAATATGACATCCACAGCGCGAAACCTCATTTTCACAAATGACGGGAAGAAACAAAACTCACAAACTTGAATGATCAAGCTGATGACTACGTTTGCGAGGACGGCCACTTTCCAGTGTCGAACTCAGCATCGCATATGTCCTTAACGTCCTGGTCGGTTGAGCCGGCGATACAGCGGTCAACGAGTGATTGGCGAGATTGTGAGAAGAAGGCCCAAACATAGGCAACGTTGACGATAATTTTTACGACAATAGAATAAGTGAGAAAATAGGCGTAAGCTCTGAGCAAGCTAGCCTTGCGCGCCAGCGTCCCGAAGACACTGAAAATGGGTCAGGAAACGGACCGACAATATTCGACTGCACAAAACTCACCCAAAGAGGGCAGTGATGGAGAGGAAGCTGGAAAACAACGCATCGGAGGCAATAATTCCTCTCAGGAAGTTCGGAAGATGCCCGCCTGTCCGGTGCGAAAGAAAAAAAAAACAGGGGCCGTCATGGTCAGTTTCAGAAGAGAAGGGAGAATGGAGCGGACGTACGCATGCTCTCAAGGATAAACCAGTCCCCAACGGCTAGTAGCCCGGCCACAAGTAGATAAAAGAGAGAGATGAGCAAGGCGCCGAGGCGCAAGGGTAAGCAGCACAAGAAATGACGGGCAGCCATGAGAGGATGGAAATGGGAGGGAAGGGGTCGTTGGGCAAGCTAGTTTGTGCGGCACGACGGAGACTTTATATAGCTCTCATGTTGCAGCGCAATCTGATCAACAAACAAGTGGCGGTGGTTTGCGCTGTGCATTGCGACCCTGTAACGTAGCGCGGCGGGGTTTCTCCGTGAGTGCCACTGCTTACAACCCGTATTTCCGAGGCCGCAAATTCTACCCACGCCGCATTCATGTGCTGCTTTTGCTGCTTCTTGTTCTCTCTCCGGTTGTGTTTATCTGTGTTTCATAGGCCATCGCATCATCCTGGGGGGACAAACCTGTTCTGTGGTTTCTCAGGCTACCCGTCTCGTGGTCGCTTCGATGGTGGCGCAAGTGTCATAGTCATCGCAAGAGCAAGAGAAGGACCAGGGGCGATGAAGGCAGGCTAGCGACAGCGGACGGGTACACGGACGAACAGGCGGAAGACGGGATCTCGAGGATCTAGGTGAGCGCGGTCGAGTTGGATGCAACCACTGGCATGTGCTTGGCCGTGATGATGCGGGCACGGTGCGTGCACGGGCTGAAGCGGAGTGGAACAGGCAAGTGTAATAGGGCAGTACAGTACATTAGTTTTTGGTTCTAGAAGCTGCGGAATGTGCCTGCGACGTACGGAGTACGGTCAGGGACGGGTCCGGTCACCACTGCCGGTCACCGCGGTGGGCCAGTAGTGATGGCAGTGATAGTGGCCATCGGTTAGGAAAGCGGGTATATTTCGACGTGGTACGGGTGTAGACGCGCAGCTCAGAAAGGAACTTTGCGGTGGCCGTGCAAGGTAGGACCACCTTAGTTAACCTTCCTTCCCTCGGTCTCTGTTGACCAATTGCCTGTCTAGTTGCTGCTGCTGCTTTCTCATCGTAATGTGGTCGACATCCAACTGTTAGTTCATGCTATTATTGCTATACCAAATTCGGTCAAAATAAGATTCATTCACTTCCACTTTGGTGTTCCACAGCTTGTGAGCTTTTCACTCTCTGGTTTAGTTTGCATGTACACTTGTACAAGTCATGACAGTTGCTGCTTTAATGATGTGACTCGACGAGACAGAATGCTATAGCGACAAGGCGACCTAGGGGTGATAAAATAAAAGGGCACATTACCTGTACATGTATACATTTACCGCGTTTGCTTCAAACAGTGTTTCTGGGAAGATGGGATTGGGAAAATACGGCGGTCATACGGAGGCGGTTGTGTGACGGATGTTGCGCTTCCAAATGAGTGGCTCGCGTCACTGTGGCGTATGAAGCGCCAGTGAGAGGAATCTGATCGTCCCCAAGCACGTGCGCGTATTTCGAGCCAGCTGTATCAAGTAGTGGGGCGATACCTCGACCAGATCTCCACGCCTGCTCCTCTTGCAATTTCTCCGCATACAACGTAACGATATACGCGGCCCCTTTCAAAAAAAAGGATAGACTCAACATCCACAGCGCTCATATTCACAAATGGCGGTAGAAAACAAAACTCACAAAACTGTATGGCCAAGCCGATCAATATGCTGACGAGCAAAGTCCACTTTCCAATGTCGAACTCATTATCGCATAAGGTCTTGACCTCCTGGTCAGTTGAGCCGGCGATGCAGCGGTCAACGAGTGATTCGCGAGATTGTGAAAAGAAGGCCCAAAATAGGCAACATGATTGATGATTTGCACGACAATAGAATACGTGAGATAAAAGGCGTAAATTCTGAGCAAGCTAGCCTTGCGCGCCAGCGTCCCCAAGAAGCTGAAAACGGGTCAAAAATGTATTGACAATATATGACGGCACAGAACTCACCCAAAGAGGGCAGTAATGGAGAGGATGCTGTAAAACAACGCGTTGGAAACAATAATGCCTCTCAGGTAGTTTGGAAGATGCCCGCCTGTCCGGTCCAAAAGAAGAAAAAAACAGGGGCCGTCATGGTCAGTTCTCAGAAGAGAAGGGAGAATGGAGCTAACGTACGCATGCTCTCAAGGGTATACCAACTCGCAGCGGCCAGCAGCCCGGCCCCTAGTAGTTGAACGAGAGAGATGAACAAGGCGCCAAGGCGCAGAGATAAGCAGCACACGAAATGACGGGCAACCATGAGAGGATGAAGTTGGGAGGGAGGGGGTCGTTGGGTTGGTTGGTACTACTAGGTAGAGCACGAGGGAGACCTTATACAGCAACAGCTGCCCTCATGTTGTAGCGCAATCAGATCAACAAACGGTAGCGGTGGTGGTTTCCGCCGTGCATAGCGAAAGTTCGATTGTTCCGAGAGGTGATCTGGCTGGAAGGCAGAAAGGCCACAGCTTGGGCCACAGTGCAGGTGATGATGAAGCGCGGCCCTGTAACGTAACGCGCCGCTTTCGACTCATATTTCCGAGTTCCGAGGTCGCAAATCCTATCGACGGCGCATTCACTCCCTGCTTCTGCTCGTTCTCTCTCCCGTTGTTATCTTTCCTTCTGTGTTTCATACCCCCGCCGGCCGCGACAGCCTCCACATTAGCGCGTTTCGTCTCGTCGACGCCGAGGTTCTTCACGTTTCGCTGTCCATCCCTATCAGCTAGCAGTAGTTCCTTGGGTGCTCTCGGGGCACAGCTCTGCCAGATCTTGCATGGGAAGTCTATCTTTCTCGTTGCGTACCAGTTCCACCCAATACCAGGCTCGATGATGGCCCTCACAGCGCATGCGTCATGCCCCGCCCGCCCTTCTTTATTTTCTTCTTGTCCTTCCCCACCCACTCTGTCATCCCACTATCAAATTACCCACGCCGAGCCACTCTCCGATCTCTTCGCCGACGTTCTATCTCGTCTCGACCATGCTCATGATCATGATCTTCTGTCGGAAACCGGCACCAAGACACTGTTGATCAGCACCGCGCTCCACTCCACCATCAGCACCGTCCTTCCTTCTCTACTGTAACCCCTGAGCACACCCCGTGAGCACGCCGGCCATCGCGCCATCACAAGGGGACAAAAACCTGTTCTGTGGTACGGAAAGCTGATTTCTGCCTGTCTCGTGTGCTCCAGATTCTCTCTCTCGTCCAAAAGCGGTCATCGGCGTCTTCTGGTACGACTTCTTGTTCAAGCGGAGGCGATGGACAACCCATGGAGTGTATATAACAACGCACAGGGTTTGTATTATTAAAAAATGCGTGTGCTGCTTGCTTGTCCGTGTTTAAACTCGTTGCCTCAGTGTACATGCATGATTAACTCCTTGCACGATTCTGCTGCCCTCGTGTGGTGTACTTTATACCTCTTCGCTGTCCACAGCGTTCCCGCCTGAGGCGGGGGAGACATACCAGCGAGGTGACCGCCTTTTCTGACCACCCTCCGAGTCGGTTCTCAATCGTCTGTAATAGATGAGGACTGGTTCTGTATCCAACATGTTTTCGAAACACCTCGAATCGTTATGGAGAAAACAATTCTTGGGTGGTCTTATTGATGCCTTCGGCTCCTGGAATTGAGGTAATGTCTGGATTATTTGAAACTTGTTAGTTCGCGCGGTGTAATCTGCCTGCAGCAAGGCAATAAATTATAATGTTGTGTCTACGGAAAATACAGTGTGAGTTATTATTGTAAAAAAAGAGTGAGAGGAGTGCTTCGCAGATTTTTTACCCTTATCACGCTTCTTCCCCTTTTTTGTTGCAACAATATCCCCTCCACCAGCACCGGAATGATGGCTATCCTCTGACCGGTCATGGGAAGCCCCAGGCTCACAATGTTTCTTTTTCGCTCCCGCGGCATGTGCTCCATCCACGGGCACGTCCACCGTCACACGACCTACTTGCCCTGCCTCTGCCCTCCTCCTTCTCCTCTCCTCCTTCTCCCTTCGTCGTTCCTCCTTTGCACGCCTTTTCTCGCTTTTCCTACGGCCGCCGTCATGGTCAGCAGCATCATGCGTCACAGCAAGCTCAACGCCCGCTGTCGCGGTGATCTCTTCCCGGGCCTCGATCGTAGGTCGGTCCGGCATGAACATTGTCACAGACCTTGACGATGCACCAATTCCCCCGCGCACTGGCTCCTCATTCCAACTGTCCTGTGGTGGTCCTCGCGGCGGCCCGCTACCTAAACCTAAACCCGCACGACCGTCACCGTCTTCATCTCGTGCCGAAGCAGGTGGTGCAGTAGTAGCAGCACCGACGGTGGCCAAAGTCGGGCGAGGAGCTTGCCGTTCCCCGTGTGCCTTGGCACCGAGCTTGGCTTTGAAGTAATCGGCGACCGACTGTGAGGACGTCGTCAGCTTTTGAAGCGAGTCTTGCGCTTCATTGGCAGTGGGAGTGGGAGTGGTAGTAGAGGGAAGAGCAAGAGCAGGATCGGAGACGACAGGGGCAGGACTAGCGACAGCGGACGGGTACGCGGACGAAGAGGAAGACGGGATGCCGAGGATTTCAGCGAGCGCGGTCGAGTTGGACGCGGCCATGCGCTTGGCCGCGATGTCGCGAGCGCGGTGTGTGCGCGGGCTAAAGCGGAATAGAACAGGCGTGTGGATGTAGTAATAAGTGCAGTATGCTGTACATTAGTCTTTGGTTCTCGGAGCCGCGGAATGTGCATGCGACGTACGGAGCACGGACGGCAACGGGTGCGGTCACCGTGGTGGCAATGGCAGTGACAGTGGCCACCTGTGCAGATCCAGATTCGTCCCGCGCGGGAGGGGCCTCTCGGGGGGAACGAGGCACCGACTCCGACTCGATACTGCCGCTGGGCATCCCATTCGCATGTCCATCCTTCGATGTTTTTTTCCGCCTTTTCTTGCGATCTTTCCCGTCGCTGTCATGGCCTTCGAGATCCTCCTCCTCTTCAGTGGCCTTGCGTTTCTTTTTCTTCTTTTTCTTCTTCTCGTTCCCCGTCACGGCGCCTTCTTTTCCCTCGTTACCATCATCGTCTTTGGACTCGGACTCGTGCTCGGACTCGCGCGCCTTATGGAACGACGCGTTCATCGCACCCGTCTCCGTCTCTGTCCCGTTCAGTCTACGCAACAGATCCTCGAAGTCTCGGTTCTGCCGCCATGCGATGCCGCCGTCGACGCCGTTCTGCTGCCGCATACCGATGCCGAGCATGTCCAACTTTTGCGCCGCCTTGATCGCACTTGTACGTCCCTCTCCGGACGCACCGAGGCCTTTGGAGGCGTCCCATCCGAATTTTTCGAGGTAGGCCTGTCCAAAGCGACCAGCATCTATTGGCGAAAGGGATGAAAATTAAATTATTGGGGCGATCTACGCGAGAGAGATATCTACCATCCGCCCATGAGAGGTTACGGGGGTCTTTCCCAATTCGTTGCTTGACTTTCCTACCTGAAAGTCCCATGGGGGGGTTCAAAACGTTCAGAGTTCAGAGAACAGAACAGACTGCAAAATTAACAATGCGGCTGTGCTGACTAATCAAATACCCGTTGGATTACTATACGCTAAGTTCACAAAGACAAAAAACGTGAATATCGTGAAGGTCATTACTGTTAAGTCGTAAAGTCATCATGAGTCTTGATATCGCAAAAGAGTCTGATCGGCACGAGGCGCGATGGGTGGGGAGCGCGCGTCCGGCAGAGAGTAAAGTTTCAAAGGAAAAGAAGACAAGCGTGAAGGCAAGGGGGACATTCCTCCGCCCGTTCGAGGCATGCCTTTCGAGCGCAGCCAGTGTGTTGGTTCTGGGCTAAATGTATGCGTCGGTACTCCCACTTTCACATAAGCCCGACTGCGTGGGGAAGGTGCACGATCCCCGGAGAAAGCAGCCGTGTGTATGCGAGGCATAGGCAGACGATGGGAGAGGGAAGATGGGGTTCGAGGGACGGGCAGCTCGCGCACGTTTGCAGATGGGCCGACATAGTGCGACCGTTCTCCTCTACGCGAGGAGGTTACGATGCGTTTGGGGTCGGAAACAGGGTTAGGCGCTGGCACAGCCGGCATCACGGGTGCAGAGGTAACATCAATCTGCGCAAGAATAGGTTGGATATGTGCGAACTCGCGACGATGCAATGATCTTCGGGGATCCTTGGGGGGAGGGGGAGGAGGCAATTCAGGATCACTTCGATCTAGCTGTACCTGCCGCTGTCGAACTGGCGGCGCGGAGACGGGATGAACGGTTGGTTCGGTATGAAGCTCCTGCACACCATTCGTGTTTGGAGACCCAGGACGCCGTGTCGCGACCTCGACAGGCCGTCTAGCATCGACATTCTGTGGTAAGACTGTAGGTGCAGCATTGAGGGGAAGGTGTGTCCTGTGAGATGGCGAAGACGAGGCACAACGGAGGCACCGCCAGACAATGAAGTGTGGTCCCCATCAGATCGAAGTGGCTGATCCGAGAAAAGCCGAGCGAGGACTGTGTCAGAGCGGGCAATATTCGCATTCACGGGCGAAAGAGGATATCGATCCACCATAGGTAAGCCAGGCATCACCTTGATTTGGGGTAATTCAGGCTCCTTTGCACCTGACGGGAGTGTCTGGCTGGCAGTTCGATTATTGCGGTACGTCCTCAGGATCGACGGAGGTGGTTGGTCATCATATACACGGACTGACTTTTCGGCGTTCGAAGAATTACGCTGGGAAGTGATTTGCATTTCGGCGACGACGACCCACATGGGGCTCTTCATGGTCGGATCCCTTTGGGCGATGCGCTCATACGGTCTTCGCTTCCAGGATCGGTGTCTGTGTTCATGTGCCAGGCTCCGACGAAGATTATCATCTGGGTCCAGATCTAATGGTGCAAGGGTTTATTTATGGAACGTTATCAGGTGCTTTGCAGCACTCACCGGAACGCCCATAGCCCCTCTTCTCCAGCTCTTTTTCGAACTGTATGACCAACGCTTCGCTCCTTTCCCTTCGTGAGAGCCCATAACCATAATCATCTCCTACACCCAGCCATTGCTGTTCACCATCCACCGCCACCGCCACTTCGATTGTCTTGTCCACCTGCACAACAAGCTCGTTCGCCCCTCTAGGACCACCTCGCCGCTTTTCCGGACGGCTCTTATCAAACACATTTTCCAGCACGGCGATGCGGCGAGCATGCGGGTCAGTCTCGACACCGCGCATGCGATGCCACATATACACCAAGCTGGCGTACATTTCGCGGAAAGTCTCACGGAAGTCCATAGCATGGGTAAAGGATCGGAGACGGGGCGTCTGCTCGGCATTGGCAGTGAGAGGGCGATATGGCTTGTAACTAAATGCCTTGATGTGAACGAAGGCAAAGACACTGTATCGGGATTGGTATCGGAAGTAATAGAGATTCAAATCCACTGACCTCATTTCAAACGTCTCGAGGATGGCACCCCAGCCAATATTGATATCTTCAGCAGTCATATAGGGTGTCTGTGGCAGATTATCAGAAATTCGAACATCAAATCAGGTCCAACGATAATCGTACGTCTTTGACTACTCCGACCATGCTTAGCAAGGATAGTAAAGTGGATTGCCAGAAAGTCAGAAATACTGCCAAGATGGCGTATGCTCCGTGAGGTCAAGACGACCTAGTAGGTAAACCGAACCTACCAACAGCTTTGATGGAAAATATTTTCAGAACAGGGTGATGAGGAGCCAACTCCGTTGCCACGCAGAGATACAATTGAAGAAGGCAATACATAGCTATTGTGACGCTGATTGCAATGAGCGAAGATATCTGCCAGAATTCGTTCAATAAAGGAGAATAACTAGGTGGCATCACGTACATAGATATGACCCCAAGCAGGAGACCAAGATTTCTCACAATACAGCCAATGTGGTTAAAATTACAGCGGCGAGTGTGTCCTCCACCAGAAATGTCAACAACAAAAAAAAAAATTAGGATGACGCACGTAGGCCGGATAACGCAGTACTGAAGACTCCCCACTTCATAAGCTGCAAAAAGTACAGGCCATCCTGACAATACATCCATCGTGGTTAGCACGGGCAAAGAAAGGAGTGACAAGTTTCGCCCCCACCTGCGGTTTCCACCTGACAAACCCGAGGGGAAAGACCCATTTCTGTCGGGGCGACCACGCCGTCTACGTTCCGCGTCGCTTCCCTCGACAAACCACGTTTGCGAAAGATGGCCTTCTGCACTTCAGGGTCCGGGGACAAATACGTGAGCAGGAGATAAAAGAAAGCGGTGAGGATGATGCCTCGTATGCGTCGCGGATGAGAAGTAAGGGCGTAGCGTTATCCTGCGAGATTTGTGTTACGGAGTCAACGCACGACGCCCAAATGCAGATAAGAGAGCGAACCCAGAAGAGATACGATGCGAGGCTGATCCAGGAGTATATGGGGACCATGAGGAGCAGGCGAATGATATCTGTGAATGAAAATGACGTGAGCATGCTAAACGGCGCATGCCACATACAACGCAGGCAAAATAACAAGACCTACAGCGCTGCTCTCGTTTCTGTGCAAACGACATAGAGATCAGGATGACTCTAACTGGGTAGAATGCGCAGAAAGCGAACGTACATTGGTGTACCACTGAAGATGCTTGTTGATGAGCCAGAAGGAAACGATGGTGGCCACGATGGTGAAGACCCGGTTATAAGCCACCCAACTCATGCGCTGCGAAGTTCGAGTCCAATCAATCCAGTGAGAACTGATATATCACACATACGTTGAAATACGACATGTCCGTGTTGAAAGAGAGAAGGACCCTTCTGGGGTGCCTTTGGCGTAAAGCAAGTCGCATTGTTCGACATGATCGGTGATGGATTTGGTATAAATGAAGAGAACCCCAAGTCAGAAAACGTTAACAAAATCAAGAGATCGTGAGTGTGTGTCGTTAGGCCGTTAGGTGTGTTGTAGTGATGGTGAAGTGAGATATGAAAGAATGCAAACAATAACTTATATCCGGTACAGAGGTATCACAGAGTCGTAAACAGTCCGCGGTTGGTATCGCGACGAGCGTTCGCGAAGCCGCCGTGTGGGGGACCTTCGTGGTGGCAGTCGGGAAGGGGAGCCTGAGAGTGGTCGGCTAGATCCGGCCTATTTGGCACAAATCGGTACATTACACTGTATTCATTTTCTGTTATCTTCTATCACATACAGTCCTAACCAAGCACTTCGCCAGTCCAGATGCCAACCTGCCAAGTTTCGATTTCTGCTAATATAATTTTTTTCACTGACGCCCGATGTGCGTTCCGGCCAGTTCGCGTTCAAGTTCCGCACTGGGGTCGTCGATCACGGGACTCGCAGGGCGCCGACCACCAACACCGGCACCACTCTGCTGCGGCGTCTGGCCGCTGTAATAGCTCGAGGTAGCGCCTCTAGAGGTGCACCATCGCGAATCGGGGAGGCAACGATATCGTCACGCGATGGGATTGTCAACCTGTGTGAAGGCGAACAAATCGTCTACGCGTGAGGACAAAACTAGTAAAAAAAGAACCCCGAAACTGCAACACGCACTGCCTATTTTGATTCGTCCGCGCCGCAGCCGAACCTCCGATCGGAAGAGGTTGACTTCCTCGACGATGAGCTTCTTCATACCTTCGATCGAGTCCTCCTCTTCAAAGAAAAAGTCGAATTTCTAACGAGAGTAGAGCAATCACCGTTAGTCTCCTTTGACCCGATAGGTTCCGACGGATCACGCACGGTTGGGCAGACGGGCTCGTCCGTCGGATCGTGCCAGACGGCGAGGTACGGATGATCCAGCGCCTGATCGCAGGTGATGCGCTTCGCAGGATCAAAGTTGAGCATCTTGGCGAGCAGATCGAGGGCAAGTGGGTTCGCGTGCGGAAACATTGCGTGAACGGCACCCGCGGCCTGATAGGCAGAGAACGGATGTAATCTTGTGCCTTTGAGAGGGTTCAAACAGAAGTGAGTAACACAACAAAAGGGCAGACAAGACGATCTACCCTGGGTGAGCCGACGCGGCGGAGGGTGTCCTCGGAAGGCGTCCCAAGATAGTGCAAGATCTGATTCAACTGATCGACATAGCTAAGCATCGTCAGCCATGGATAAGAACGTGACACCTGTTAGGAAAAAGTCGCGCTCACTCTCTCCCTTTAAAGATAGGCTTTCCAGCCAACAGCTCGGCCAAAATGCAACCAACAGACCACACGTCGATCGCCGAAGCCTATACACAAAAAACGGGGCGATGGATCAGCCCCGAACCCACGGTCGTGTCCGACAACGATGCAACGCACGTAGTTCGCAAAGCTGAGCATGATCTCAGGCGCGCGGTACCACCGCGTCGCGACATACTCAGTCATGAAGCCCTGCTTCTGCGCCTGGTTGAACCCGCGCGCGAGCCCAAAATCGCAAATCTTGAGCTCGCAGTCCGCGTTCACGAGTAGGTTGCCCGGCTTGAGGTCGCGGTGCAGCACGTCGGCCGAGTGGATGTATTTCAGGCCGCAAGCGTTTGGTAGATGAAGGACTGGAAGTGCGCGTCCGAGAGCGGTTGGCCGGATCGGATCTGATGAAAGATCGCTAGGCTATCAGCGGCGAAGACAAGGAAGGATCGATCAACGCACGATGGCGTGGAGGTCGGCCTCCATGAGCTCTTCGTAGAGATAACCTCATCAAAGTTCCCGTCCGGCCGAAGACGATGTCCATGTCGTACAAGCAAGTGATCTGATGCCCAATCAGGGGGAAAGATTTGAGGATCTATAAATCATAGCAGCAAAAAACCTACGTTCTTGTGTCTGCGGAAATGATGCAGCAACCTTGATGATTAGATGCGGCGGACGGACATGCCACGAACGGGGAACGCAGTAAGTGGATCAATAAAAAAATCGTCAGTATACATCAATCATGAGCCCACAAAAAGCGAAATGATAAAACGCCTACTTGATCTCGCGCAAACATCTCTTCGTGAGGATCCTCTAAAATCAGCAGAATGGGAAAGGAGAGGATCGTCAGCGGGCGCTGTAACGTAAAGGACAAGGGGACCAAGTGCCCTAGTCGTGTCGTACGGTACACACCTTCGTATTGATGTTCGTTATCTTCTTGATCGCGCAGCCTTCGCCCGTGCGCCTGTGCTTCGCGGCCACGACGCAGCCATAAGCGCCCTGTCCGAGTTCCTTGACGAAGTGGTACTCCCCGTCGACGACAAAGGTCGAGTTCAGAGCGGTGAAGCTGTGCCTTTGCATGATGCGGTGGAAGAGGATGGAGGAAGGACGAAGCAAGGAACGAATCACTCTATCATATATCTTCAAAGAGCGCAGGGACGGAGCGCCTCAGGGTACCGGGTTTGATGACTATCGATGGAATGGAATGAACTGTCACCCGGTTCCGCTGTGATTGTGATACTTGTCCGCCCGTTCACCGATAAGATACAGATACTATACTCTACAGGACAGCCTATTGGGGCAACTTGCATCCCCGTACAGCATTGATGAACACTTTCACCTTCTCTACGTCTTTCCCCGTTCCATCTGCAATCTCAACACCTCCGCTCACATCTACCGCCCACGGGCGCACGATGCTCACAGCTTTAGCAACATTGTCCGCAGTCAAGCCGCCTGCAAGTATGATTGGCAGTGGCGGCGGCGACGGCGACGTGGCCTGGCTCTCCTTTCCTTTCCCTCATCTCCGTCCCCGCCTCCGCCTCCGCCCCCGCCCGCCAGCACCACGCGCTTCGCAAGGTCCCAATCAAACGTCTTTCCCTTCCCCCCACTCAGTCCACCGGGAGAAACGGCCGTGTCGAGCAACACATACTGGTGCAACCCCGGCCGCGCAACATCCTTGAGGCCATTCCCGTCCGCGTCGACGTGGTATACCCGAATGACCGGAACGGGGATTGCTTGCTCCATTCGAGTGGCTCAGAGCCATGCAGCTGGACCATGTCGAGCTGCACGACGGAGATACAGTGCAAGATGAAGGACAGTGGCTGGTCCTGGAAGACGCCGACGAGGAGCGGGTGCACGGCAGAGACCGAGGTGCCAGCGTGCTTTGATAGCCTGCGCGCGTGGAGGGTGAACCAAGGCTCGTTATGAGTACTGCCATCGGTTGATTCCGGGGAGCAGGAGGCACGGCCTCCGCGCGGAGTCCGTGGATGGCTGAGGATATCGCCTGCGCCTGCTCCAACGTGATGCATCGCTTACTGGTGGGAACGAACATAAGGCCAAGCAAGTCGCTCCGGCGCTGCAGAGAAGAGAGCCTCCTCGGTTGTTCGAATCCCGCATATCTTCACCAAAGGCGGCCACAGTGCTTCGGGCTCTGGAATGTGGTCCAGTCGAGAAGCTCGGCGATAAATGCACGAGTGTCCTTGGCGCGCATCAAGGCCTCTCCAACGAGAACACCGCCGACGCCCTGCTGCACGTACCGGCGGACATCTTCCGCGCCGGTGATGCCGCTGAGTGCGCACAGATAACCTCCTGGTCCTTCACCATGTCGGCGAGACGCGATGTTGTGCCCATATCAACTTGAAAGTCATGCAAGTTGCGGTTATTCACGCCGATGACACGGGCACCAAGCGCAAGCGCCGCCTCCATCTCGCGTGCGTTGTTGACCTCTACGAGAGGCTCCATGCCCAGCGAGAGCGAGTAGTGATACAAGGCGCGCAGGCGCGAGAGGGGAAGCATGGCGACAATAAGCAGCACAGTGTCCGCACCGTGGAGACGTGCCTCTGCGATCTGGTACTCGTCAAGGATAAATTCCTTGCGGAGAAGTGCTGGCCGGTTTGGCAGGGCATCCACGGCCTGTCGCGCGAGACGTAGGTCGAGTAGCGAACCTTTAAACCAGGTTGGCTCGGTAAGGACCGAAATTACCGACGCGCCAGCGAGGGCGTAGGTCAACGCCTGCTGCGCTGCGTTGGCGGAGAGCGCGATGGGTCCCTTGGACGGGCTTGCGCGCTTTATTTCAGCCATCAGGGCAGGAGGTTTAGCTTTGAGACGGGCGGCAAATGAGACCAGTGGTGGCGCGAGATGCATTGAAAGGAAGGTGTCAAGGTCGGCAGGCGTCGTGCCAGGAGTTGCCTTGGCAGCTTCGACGTCCTTGAGACGCTGGGCATAAATTTTCTCCAACACGCTCGAGATCTTTCCAGCCGTGGCAGCGGGTTGCCCATTGGAAGTCTCAATTGCGAACGGGGGGAGGGTCTGGTCGAGCACACGAGCAGTGGGATTTTCCTCCCAGAGACCGCCGCGAAGTTGAAGAAAGTTGCGGAAAAGGTCGTCACCGGACTCGGAGAGAATGCTCTCAGGATGATACTGGACGGCCTCGAGAGTGTGAACGCGGTGGCGCACGCCCATGATGACGCCGCTTTCCTGAGAGTAGGCGGTAATGGCGAGGTCGGACGGGAGGGTTTTGATATTTGCGCTGAGGGAATGATACCTGGTCGACTTGAAACCCTGGGGAAGACCGCGGAAGCACCCACGATCATCATGTCTGATTTGACACAACTTTCCATGCATGATTTCACCTGCATAACTGGAGGATGAGTTGCGAAGAGATCAGAGCAAAACCCGGGACTCGGGTGGAATGACGGGTGGAATACCTGATCTCGCCGCCATAGACGTCTACGAGACACTCCAAGCCCATACAAACGCCAAGGACGGGTACACGCCCTGTGAAGTAGCGGATTGCATCGCGAGAGATACCAGAGTCTGTGTTGGGGTGACCGGGGCCAGGGGAGATGATGAGGGCACGGATGTGGAGGAGGGGAAGAGAGTCGGAGTCGATGGCGTCATTTCGGATGACGGTCACGTCAGCACCAAGGAGGGTGAGATGTTGATACAGGTTCCAAGTGAAAGAATCAAAGTTATCGATCATAAGCACGTCCAGGGGACGAGCGAGATGTTCGGGCAGTGACATGGCTAAAGGTGAGTTGGCGTGGGCCGATCTTCCGGGCGATTTCATCTTTTTTTTTTTAAATTCAGCCGCGGGTGTATCTCTACAGTGGCGTAAACTACAGTGCAGTATGGCAAGAAATGGAAGAGAGTTGGCATGGATATCGGACCGCACGAGACACGCTTGGGCGGTGCCGAGAAATTAGGCATGCCGAGCATGTGCAGCTCAGCAGTCGTCGTCTTGACGATCCTCTGGGCATCTCAAACAGGGTGAACCGTTTTCCCGATGTGTCAAACTGCTGCGCTCATCCTGGGAAGATTTGTGGAGCACTGCAACGGTCAAAAAAACCCTTGTAAGAAGTTAAAGGCACCGCGTCAAATGGGTCCGCTAAGGTTTTTATGTTCGGATAATGGAAGGACCCGGAGAGTTGCAGGCTGGTGCGGGGTAGAGGGGCAGGGGCGTATGGGAACGGGGACGGATGGAGTGGAGCGCTGGGTGACAGGTACAGACTAACAACGAAGCGATGATCAGCCTCCCTGAGTGATATAACGGACGGATCACAAGGTCATTCACCCGTTTGCTGCCTCTCCTTCTTTTCTCGCGTCTGGCACGCTCTTTCTTTCGCCCCTTACTTTTTTTCTCTCTTTACTAAAACCTGTCCGCTCTTTCTCCTCTCTCCTAAGCCTTCCCCCTCCGCCAACTCCTCCACCAGCCCTTCCCCTTACTACCCTGAGAAAATGTCCCTCAAAGCCGAACTCGAGGCCTGGGCTGCCGCTCTCAAGGCCTATGACGAGGAGGATTTTCAGCAGAGTCTCGACATTTTTTCTGTCCGTAGTCGTTCTTTTCTCCCCTCTTTTTCATCTCACCTCCTTCCCAGAGCATCGCCGACTCGTCAAAAATTCTTACAAATATGGGTCTTATCTATGCTACTCTCGGCGAGCATGAAACTGCCGTGGAGCAGTTCATCGCCGCCACCCAGCTCGACAAATACCTTGCCGTCGCGTCAGTCCCGTCCACCTCCGCTCTTTTTCTCACCCTCAACCAATTCCAGTTACTTCCAATGCGGGGTCTCGAATTTCTTGCTCGGTCGTTATGATCGCTCCTCCAGTGACTTTGAGTCGGCATTGCTTTATTTACGGGGGAATGAGTCAATGTATGTGGCATCGATGGTTGCCTCGAGTTTGTTCACTAAAATAATTTCTAGTAATTATACTCAACTCGGACTCGCCTTTACGCTGTTTTCTGCAGAGGTTCTCTTTAATAAGGGTGAGCCGTTGTCCTCCTCTTCTCTCTTCTCTTAAAATAAACAAAAACTGTGCCAGGTCTCTCTTTGATTATCTTGGCCAAACGCAAGAGGGAATGACCGAGTTAGAGGACGCCTCGAGGCAACAGTCGACAGAGGAGCACAGCGTGATCGATGAAGCAATTCGTGACCGTGGGGAGGGTTACACGGTCTTTAGCATCGTGCGTTTCAAAGGATATTTAGTTCATCCTGAAAAGCTTATTGTATTTGTAGCCTGTTGGTGTCCTCTACCGACCTTCAGAAAACAAGCTCAGAAATGCCAAGACCCGTGACTTTCTTGGCAAAGCCGTATGTGACACCTAACTGTGATTATGACGGGCTTATGCATTAGCGCATAGAAACTCGTCGCGACGGAGAATCCCAACGAGGCATACACGGCATTCACCGGCGTCACTCGCCTAAAGCAGGGTGTCAGTCCCCAAAATGTCTACTTAGACCGAGACCGTGAAGATGAACCAAGTCTCTCGCGAGCGGCGACGTTGAATCGCTTAAGTACGAATCTTTCTATTTGAATTATTCTGTGGTCTAATGTCATTTTTCTCTCGATGTTTCTAGAGGGACCAGACTTGGATGTGCAACCCGTTGGTACCCTTGCCCGTTCAAAGACTACGATCAATGTTGCACCTAACGCCCGTGAACGTATCATGGGTGCAACAGTCAGCGCAGATGCTTCTCAGTCTTCACTCCGAGGCAATGATCCACCACCTGCTGCCGTCGTGACCCGCAGCAATACTACCGCTATGACTGGTCGTGTTGGTCAAACAGGTCTTCCTATCCGAGCACTTACCGTGCGTAAACCCGGGGCTGGTGATGTGTCTCCTGCATCTGCATCACCCAAACCAAGTGAATAGTCACACTTCACTTTTCATCTTACCTTTGTTTATCCTTTTGGCCCATTTTCACAGAGACCCCCGGGGACGCCGACTTTTACGAAGGTCTTGTGGATTCGTATGCTCAACCATCCCCGCCACCGAAGCCTCCGCAAACTAACAACGATCGCATCGCAAATTGGGCACGGAATAATGCGGGGGGACCTCCACTATCCCGTGCACCGAGTGCGTTCGGAGGTTCGACCCGTTCTGGCACAATTAGGCGACGTGTCACACGACGCACGATCGCTCCGAGCATATACGATGATGAGGAGGAAGGCTACATGACCGGCTCGGGTGAATATGACGAACTATACGAGCTGATGAAGATCCGGGTGAAGATTCACTGTGATGGAGATGTGCGTGGGATGGCACTCGATCCGCGGTGTCGTTCACCGAGTTTAAGCAACGTGTGGCAGCCAAGTTTGAGACGAGCCCGCAGTCGATCATGCTCAAGTTCCGCGACGAGGATGGCGGTAAAGTCTCGTTGAGAGACGAGAGTGACTACGAGCTTGCGATCGAGACTGCTCGCGAGAGTGCGAAGGGTCGACCAGAAGGCAAACTCGAGGTCTGGTGCGAGATGAAGTAAGTTAGATGTTAATTTTTACATGGGTTTCGCTGCCCCTTGGGATTTTCCGGTGACTATCTACCTGTACATCTGCGTGTTTATTCGTGACATTGCATTATTATTAGTAGACTTGTGTTTATTTCTCTGGCTGGTCTGGGCGCAGCTGTGTTCTCGGGAATACCAGTCATCCACATTACATCATGGGCCCTTCTGATGCGCCAAGAGTTGTGTATCAAGAACAACATATATGTGGCAGTACAAACGGCCCGGCCGCCCTGTCCATCATTGTCTTTCGTTTCACAGGTTTACTCACCCATCTCGGAATCTTTGTCCATGTCACGGAGACGGTTCCCAGGAATCAGGGCGGCCGTGCCATACGCGTGCATGTCAAGCGACGAGATGGGGATCGCCATCAACTGTGCTGGCTGGCGCCGCAGCGGCTGAGGCTGAGGTCGGTCCTGATTCTGGTGACAGGGCTGGCTGTCCTCGTCCTCCTCCATCGCCTCTGGCTCCAGCCTCGAGGGACCCTCGCCAGAAGATGAGGATATTCCTTTCATCACGTGTGACTCCTGCCGTTGCCGTTGCAACAGGGGCGGTGGGGGTGAAGGGGTCTCGAAGTGAGACCAATGTGGTGGTGGGGATCGGGATGGCCACGGCTCCTCGTCGTCACCATCGTCAGTCGTCAATGACGTCTCCGTGGGCGCGTAAGTGTTGTTGACCTCCATCTCGCCGTCTACATCCGCATCCACATCCGGTCCGAGTCCGAGTCCGGTTACCATGACCTCGCCTTCATCTTCATGTTCCACCTCGCCCCGCTCAATCATCGCCGCGCGCACGCATCTGCGCTCTCGTTCCCACCCCCTCTGCACCCGCGCAACGCGCACCTCGCATTCCTCCCTCAGCGCCCCGATGCGCGCGCGCAACGCGTATATCTCGTCTTCGAACCCACGCACGACCTGCTCGCGCTGTATGCGCACCGCTCGGCAAGGCGGCGCGCGTCCTCGCGCTTGCGCCCGCTTGAATCTCGTCCCATGTTTCGGTTTCGTGCAAGTTCCTGTTCCCCTCTGCTCGCACGAGCACTCGGCGATACCGGGTTGTCGTGGGTCCCCCACTTTGTCTATGTGGGTGTGCTGCTGGTGGGGAGTGGTGGTGGCATCGTGCTCCGAGCGCTGTGTGGGGGTGGTGTTGTGCGTGCAGCGACGACCCTGAGCGCGTGTGGGTTGTGGGTCCCGGATCCGGAGTGGCGGCAGACTTGTCTGTGAGGTCTTGACCTTTGCTCGCGCTGGTGCTGTTACTTGGGTCCTCGCCTTGGTCGTCATTGGGATCACCAGTGCTCTGGCGCCCCTGACGGCCCTTGGCATTCGGACGCAGACTGTATCCATGTCTCATGGTGTGTGTGCTTCACGAACGTGAGAGATTAGGAGTAGTAGTGAAAGTGCCGAAGCTTCCACTTGCTTCGGAGGAGTGAGGTCGTCAACGACACCCCGGTCTGGCTGGCTATATTATACCTCGTTGCATCTCACTTTGACTGTGGATGTGGCCTGTGTCAGTCGCGGGCCAGCGGCCCACTCTTGTGGCATTCGTGCGCGGAGCTGGCTCAAAGGTCGCATTTCACTCTCACTTCGACACGTGCCGCACAAATGCCACCACAACCCGTCAATTTCGTCCACAAGAATGGGGGACGAAGTTTTCAACCACCGCGCGATCATGGTCCATGTTGGCTTTGTTCGTGGTGACCCTCGATTAGCAGGCACGCTCGCGGGCAGCTGCCAAAGAAATATTGGGGTGATGTACAGCACAATACAGTACAGTATTGTCTTCTCCACCAAGTTAGGCCTTCCTCTCTCAATGAACGCACGCCACCTCCTGCGTCGATAACAATATGATGATGTTTTGTTCTCACAGCGTGGGTGAAACTCCGTAGGCTGTTATAAGTGCGGGTTTATATTCTGTGTCGGCGCGGTAGCTAGAATTCACAAGGACAAAAGAGCATTTTTTATGCATTGATGATGGGCGCTCCGATTCGGACTTCAGTTTTTCTTCGTTCCGTTCCGGGTATAACAGCAGGGACATAACTCTATTCAAGAACAGCTCTTTGGGGGTTCATGTCCTTGAAAATAATGCCTTTCTAAGCTCTCAATTGTCTTGTAAATCACAGTTTCAACTTCTTGAGTTTGTCTCGCAAAATCATACCATTGGTCCAGTGTACCTTATCCATCCATCAAGGACATCACAACAGCAAATGGAACAACATCCCTAACAAACAGCGTCTATTCCGCAGCGAGCATATTCCGCCACTGCTGCCCGCCCACTTCCCCAAGTATGCGTTCTACTTCCGCCTGTTCCAGATTAAGCACGACACGCCGCGCGCCGCGCGCCTCAGACAACACAACGCGCGCAGCCAGCAACGCATCGAGCACGCCTTCCAGCTCCCGCGGCAACGGCGCACTGTCCGCAAACACGCCAGCATACAGGTGGTGCTGGTGGCTCACGTCCGCCCAGGGGATCTCGCCGACGCCCGTGCGACGCGCGCATCTGAGCAGCGCCGCGAGCAGAATGCGCTCGTGCAGCGAGAGCGAGCGCAGGAATGCGGCCGTGGGCGAGTTTTGCAGCTCCCGGATGACGTCTTTCACGTCGTCTGTTCGCGCCACACGCCTGGGCGGTTGTACGAGTTCTACGGTCCGTCTGAGTGTTTGAGAGTGTTCATTAGCATACGACTGTTGTAAAAGGTGGATATGTGGACGCACCGGCAAATATCGAGCACGCGTCGGGCATCACCAGAGATGCTCGACACCTTCATGGCCGCAAACTTGACCGCATCCTTAGAGAGTACATCAGTAGTTCCCCCCAGCCGGGCATGCACAATTTGCTCCAGCTGAGCTGTCGTATACGGTTGAAAATTGATTCGAATCATGCCTGTTGATGTCCATCAGTTTGCTCTCGAGAAAGGGTGTTTAAACAGTAACTCACCAAGCCGGGAACGAACGCGACCAGACATGACGCGCTCTGGAAGGTCCATAGTATTGGCCACAGCAAGCACGACTAACTTTGCGCCAGTAAGTGTCGGCCAGTTGAAGAAATTGTATACGACGTCCTGCTTCGCAGTCATCAACTGATCTAATTCATCCATCAAAACAACACTGTATCTGATCTCAGTGGACTAGCTCATTCCCTATGACAAACTCACTGACCAAGCATGACCACCAGGTCCGGTACGCCGAGGCGACCCAAAGTGACGCGATAAATGTTTCAGGGCTACCTTTGCGCTGAGCGCAAATGTCCGTCGGTCGCTGTATCATGGCCCGAGATTGCCTCCCAAAGTAGACCATACGCTGCATTTGGCTCGGGCAACCGCAAACCGTTGATCTCGACGTAGGTGAAAGGGTTCATCTCCTACACAACCCAAGTGTCGCGTCAATTCTGCTCTTCTGGTCAAAGTACGAGAGAACATACATTCTGTTCCGCCATGCGTTTTAGCTCTCTCACCACGGCATGCACGGTTGCCGTTTTGCCCGTTCCTGGGACCCCAGAAATGTCTGTGGATGGCGATCGGTTTATTACTTCGTCGTTGACAACGGAAAAGGGGGCAATCAACTCACAAATGCATCCACCACTACCTTCCTCAAGTAACTCCTCCACCGCACGCATGACCCGCCCATACTCCTCAGTGCGACAAGGCAGAGCCTCGGGCCGCGCGCCAACATGGAGAGCCTGCATCGCGCGTAGCCAAGGGTCCGTCTCCGTCGACGCATCACCGAGGGAAAATGCACTAGCCATTCGGGAGCCGGTGCTCGCATGGCTACTCGACGTGCACGGGCGCGAAGAGCACGCTTTGAGTGCGGTGTCGGAGCGGCTAGAGTGGGCGCCACGCGTTTGCGTCGCGGCGTTGAGGTAGTGGACGCAGGCCGTTTGCGTTTCTTAGATGGTGTCCGGGGCTCAGCAGGATCGGCATCAGCAGAATCAGCGTAAATGTCCAGAATGGAACGTTCGTCCGCTGATTCGTCCCTGTACTCCCCGTCACTGCCAGCACCAGATTCCGTGTCAGCGTCTTCCTTGACCCGTGCCGATGTCTTCGTCCGACGTTTTTGGACGGGCTCAACCGCGACCACCCACGGAGCACCGGAACCCCACTGTACACCACCCCCCTCGGCACGTTCGAGAGACTGTTCTCGGTGGGCATGCCAGTCAAGCTCATAGTATATGCCACGTCGAGAATCTACAGCGTTGATGCAGAAGAAACTATTAGCCATGGTTGAGACATGGGCCTTGTATCGCGAAGAGGCAGGCTTTTGGGATTTTGTTGGGGAAGAAGAAACGTCACAGTGGGCAAGGATGGCAGAGGTGTCGACAACAGAGGTTGCATCGAGAGATAGATAAACCTCGTTCTGGTGAAGAGTAAATTCAAGATATAGAACGAGGGAATGTTCAGCCGTACCTCTAGGTATTCTCTCTGTGTGCGGGATCGTGCGAGCTCAGACGGCCGGAGGAACCAATGTATGTTTGCAAACATCTGAGAGTGTGCCACAGGCCTAGAGATCTCCCACAGTGCAATAATAACACCAATGCTTGGCCTTCGAAGGTTCGTTGCAAGAAGTACAGTATCCCCAACGGAGTACTTCTCAGCTGGGGCCTTGCCAATCCTATCAGTTGAACGCGAGGAACGCAAAAAACTGGAGTAGAAAGTTGTAGAGGCATCAAGAATAGACTCCTCGTCGTCAACTAGGTCTGCGGAGATGGTGCTGCGAGAGTGGAGTGGAGGAGATCTCCATTTGTCATGGCGCGGTTTGGAGAGGGAAGAAGAATTACCAGCAGCAAAGACAACGGGGTGATGGCGCTTTGATCGTCGGGGAGTCTGAGGAGTCTGAGGAGTTGTCGCCGCCATTGCTCACTGTGGTGAGACGCGTCTGAACGCGTCTGGTGCAAAGTCACGTTACTATCACACGGTGGTCACACGGTGGTCACAAGTCAAGTCTCCTCTCTCCTGGCTCTCCACAACCCACAACCATTGCTTCTGCTCACCTATTTATCTATCTATCTATTTTATCTATCTATCCACCCCTCTGTATATTGTATCCATCACCTAGGATCTCAATAAAAGACCTCCCGTGCCAATCCACGTAGCCCCTATTCATGGCATACACCTTACCCCCATTCACAAAGCCATGCATCGCGCTCTCCCGTAAACCCTCACTAGATTGCGAGACATCGGACCCTCCGGATGCTCTCGTCTCCGGCGTCGAGCTTATCGTTAGTAAGCTCCCACGTAACAGCATAAGCTCAGCGGCAGATCATCTCCGGGCCATACTCGGACAGCACTCTCTGCAGCACCCCTCTGACCCCTTGGTTCCCGTCCGCATCGTTCCCGGTGACGAACGTTATCCTGTCGACTACGTCTTCGTTTCCGTTGATTCAGCCACTCAGGGACCCCGGCCAGATTTGCTTGAGAAAATGCGAACCTCGCTCACGTTCCGCTATCGCTTGCAGGTCGACTGGAAAGTTGGTGAAGGGCCGGATCGTACTCGGAGAGTTTACTTCCAACTTGACTTGTTCGGCCAAGCAGAAGCCCTTTTCCCGAAACTTACCAGCCACCTTAATGGAAGAGGCTGCTCTTTTCAACGCTCCTTGTCAGTAAGGCTATGAATCGAGTTACCTTTGATCTTCTTGATCGTGCTTCTGTCGATGACCTTCTCAAGACCCCTCCGGTATCAACCATCAGACCCTCTGTCCCTCTGTTCCTCGCTATATTCAGCCTGTCTATGGGCTAGAAGTTGTCATCCTCGGCGTGAAGACGGGGTTCAAGCTCACCCACGAGAATGATATCCAAGCTCTGATGGCCTTCGAACGTAATATTACATCCAAATACGGTGACGTTCTTGTCTCTAGCCGTCTTGCCCTCAACGGGGATGCGCTCTGCGTTGCTTTTAAAACATGGGCTCAGACTTCGCGCTTCCTTTCTGACCCTTTCACAGCTTTTGACTCTGAATTCGAAGTATCTCATCAGACTCCTCCCGCCCTCCTCTATGTTCTCAACAGCAACAACCTGTCGTTCTCGCCCCGTCCCTCTGATTCACCGAACACATCTCTCCGCCAGCTCCAGGCGCAGTTCGACATGTTACAGCAGGAGGTTGATACAAGGGCACGTGTCCTTGAAGCTCTCGTTGGCCAGCAACGCGTGTCACAACAGCTCCAGGACAACGCCCAAAACACAGCGGCCTTTATTGCTGGGCTCTCGGCCGTCATCTCGGGCTCCCACCTCCAGGCTGCAACCTCCCGGCTTCAGGCTCTCCAATCCGACGTCCGCTCATCTCGATTACTACTCGCCTTTGTTCCGCCTGATAGCCATAACGCTCTTGTCCAGCACCTCCAAGACCTCCAGTCTGAGATTGCCGCTCAACAAAGCACGGTTGCGCAAGCCCAAGAGCACTTCTCCGCGGCCGAACGGCTTCTTTCCTCCCTCGCCCCCTCTTCCCTGCCATCCCCGCCTGCACCCTCACCCCGTACCGCCTCCACTAGCCAGGCCCTTCGGACCCGGACCCTGGATGACCTCCATGCTGAGACTGATGGTGACGAGCGTCGCCTACGTGCACGGACTGATGCAGGACCCAGCTCGCTCCGTGATGACTCCTCGATTCGTGTTGACCTGGTAACTCACCTTGCCTCTCCGCCTTCTTCTGCTCACTTTCCCATCTATTCTCCAGGGTACTTGACTCCATCATCGCTCTCTGTCTTCCATTTTCCTTTCCCGCGCGTTTTCTGGCTCCGCATTTGTACTTCCTACCTTTGCCTTTCGTCGATTTTTTCCATCTCCGTCCTTCCCACTCAGAGGCTCAACCTTTTCTCCATTGCCAATGGCCTTCATGACGACATGAAGACTCATGCTATTAAGCAACACATTTCTACCTCCCTTCCGCATGTTTGGACGATGTATGAAACGAAATATTCTCTTGTAGCTTCTCGTGTATTTGTACCAGGCGTTTGAATCTACTGTATTACACCTCCAAATGGGGGTGATTGCCGCTGTCCTGCGTGATCTGCACTGCCAACGGGTCCCGACTCTAGGTGGATTGGCTGGCTGCGCCAATGCATTCACACCGTAATTGCTACAGGCGTCCACATTACTGTACCCTTGACGACGCCACTCCTACTACTTCTGCTCGGAGGTTCGTCTTACGTGTGCTTGCCATCTATGTTCCTTGGGACTCTGGTGGCCCACAGCCCACTCCTCAGCAGTTCTGGAACATGATCATCCCCCTCTGTCGTGATGCGCCCTCCCAGCAATCACCGGTAATCACCATTTATTACATCCATAACATTGTTGTGCGGTTTGGATCTTACCTTATGTTTCACAAGCCAACGAGGTGACAGCATAATTGGCTGAACATATCACGTTTCACCTTTCTCGTGCTATGATTTGTGGGGTATGATGGGATTAAAGACAACATGAATGACTTATAGCTGAATGCACACTCAAAGTGAAAAGAAAAAAACGTCCTTCTGAATCATGCGAAAATGTCTTGTTGCAGTATATCCTCCGCTTTGAGTGCACCGTCCATCTGTGTGAAGAGATCAACCATGTCCGAGCCAGCGTCAGCCTCCGATGTCCACGCATTGCCCCACAACTGCGTGAAACCGTCCTCCCCCTCTCCTGCACCTGCACCGTCCGCAGTGGCATTCGACGAGGAAGCAAGAAAAGCTTCCAAAGACGACCAGAATGCATCCATCTCCTTCGCGTCCATATCGACATTTGCCGTGTGCTTGCTGCCATTGCCGTCGTCCGCCAAACCGGTCGGCTGCTGCAGTCGTGGGGAGTCCCTAGGCGGCTCGGATGTGCAGGAATCTAGGTAGCCAGCTTCGAGGTCGAGGCCGTCTGAGAACACGTCGCTGCTGCTTAATAGCGGGCTCGAGGGCGGGAGTGGAGAAGATGGCGGGAGGGTATCGGACCATAAACGTTGAGCGACCGTCTCATGGTCGTCCTCGTCCCCATCCTCGTCGAAGTCAAGCTCGTTGGTACCTCTGTGCTCGTTCTCGCGAGCACCACCACCTTCTAGACCCGTCTTCTCCTCTTCATCGTCCGAGGCAGCGGGCAGTGAGTCCGCAGGCGTCTCGACCGACGCGTCTCTGTCCTCCCTCTCCCTTGTGTTCATCCCTACCACCACAGGCTCACTCATATCCATGCCTGTGCCCACGTCACTGTTCTTGCATCGAAGTGGCGACGCAGGTCTCTCCATCCCGATCCCGCGACCACGCAGCACACTCTGAATGGGGGAGAGCACGAACGCTAGCTTAGCCACTTTAAGATTCCTGTCATCGTCATCGGCTTCGGGAGAGAATAGCGGGCTGCCGCTCGCGGAAAACGACGTTGGGCTCAACAAGGTGGCAGGAACACCGCGGCGTAGCGAAATGCCAGCGGGGCTGCGCGTCGGCGTGCATGGCACAACTGGTGCGGCCGTGGTGGGTGATGTGGACGAAACCGGTGGTGGAGGGGATGATGTCCGAAGGATGTCGGCAGCAGTGGCCATGATAGGTGCCGCGGTACTCATACCTACGCTCGCGTTGCTGCTGCCCAACGACACGCGGCGCGGCTGTATACCCGCTGACGAAGGACGAACAGATACAGGCTGGGTGGGGGGAGATGGCGGCGGCTCGATGGCTCCCTGCCCACGCGATTTACGACGGTTCGCCCGTTTCCGCTCGAGTGCCTTGGCCTGCTCACGTGCATTCTCAGCTTCCTTGCGCGCGAGAGCCTCTGCGGAGATGCGCGGCTTGGTCGCGGTTGTGGTGCGCGCCCATTCAGGGACAACGTAGGGTTTCTTGATAACAGCTGGCGCCGGGGCAGGGTTTTTGGTGGGTGCGGACGCGGCAGCCTTGAACGACGCCTTGGTAGATGTCACACTGGCTGACTTTGGAGGAGAGGAGGAGGCAGTAGCAAGAAGGGCGTTTCGCGCAGCGAAGAGATCCGCGTTTGGACGTGGAGTCTGCGCTCTGCTTGAAAAGCTGACAGGGTCCGAGAGTAACGGGCGCGACAAGAACGTGAGCTTGCGCTGCGCCGGCGAGCTGTCGCAATGTCGCTTTGAGCGCCCGTGTGCGTCGGCTACGTCGCTCAAGGTGCGTTTCCGCTTAGGTGTGCTTTCCGAAACAATCGCACCAGAAGCTTTGGCTTTGTGGCCACTGCGTCGCCTGAATGTACCTGGGTCGACGTTCTCCTTCTCAAGCACAACGATGTCATCGTCTGAATCTGTAGTCTCCGGGGCTGTAGAGGCCTGAGAAGAGTCTGGAGTTTGAGCAAAGTCGGATGACGTGTCTGTCGGCCGCTCTGCGGGTTTGGCGAATAGCTGAAGGAGAGCATTGATTACCTTAGCGGAGCGGGGGCTCGTGGGCTTCGATGATGACTGGGAATCGGAGGCCTTGTTCTGGTAGGGGGCAAGTAGTGTAGAGAGAGCCGCGCGCACCCCCGAGTCGGAGAGGTCAAGATTATTGGAAACAGCGCTGAGTGCAACGGATTGGGAGCGGTCCTTGCATTTGGGTACGTTCTCGTCATCCTGTGGCTGCGACTTCACCGGAAGACCTCGAGCAGCCCTGATCAGTGGATGAAGATGTGAATGAGGATCCTTCTTGGAAACATGGCTACTAGAACTACGGGGCATAGGCTTGCGCCGTCTGTCTCGCCTCGATGAATCTGAATGGAGGTCCGCTGACTTGTGTGATTGCTTCGTGTCGAGCATTGTGGCGACCGCAGCCGAATCAGCAATATGGAAAGACTGATTCATGTGGATTGGATGTGCTGTTGTTGGACATGTAGATAAGCCTGAAGGAAATATCACTACATTGGCGTACGCACCTGGTGGCACGTGCATCGGTGCTTGCATTGGCATCTGAGGCTGCCAAGGATTTGCACCGTGGCAACCCGGTTGAAAGACGGGAGGCTGCTGAGCATGTAGTGTCTACCCCAAAGCAATCAGCCATCAGACAGACGTCAAGAGACAATGAACCATACCCCTCTAAGAGCAAACACGACCTCCAGTGCAGATTCTCCCGAGGCCGTCTTGTTATAATGCCGGTGACAAAGGCGCTGTCATCCGGGGTGGCGAACGCCCAGGACATGAGACCCATTCCAACGGCAACACCAGCAGGAGGTTGATGAGGAGCGGACATAGGTTGGGATGATGATCCAGATCCAGAAGAAACAACGACATTATTCGGGGCAGAATCTGACTCGGAAGGGTCGAGGGCGTAGATTGAGAAGTCGCGTTGGCCAAGATGCATTAGTTCGGGACTGACTTGCAGGATAAGCAGCAACCCAAAGGTCTGGGAAAAGAATGCCACCAACCTCGATCTACATATGGAGTGCAAGCATAGCTTGAGAGATGTCGTGGCATATGTTGACTGGTGGGAAGAGGAAGCACCGAGGGGGTACACTGGGAATTTATCTGGTGAACGAGCAAGGATATACTGAGAAGATCCATCGATGGTGTACCAGATGCGGACTAGAAGATTATTAGAATAATGTGGTTGTACTGCAAGTTGAAGATCACCTTGGAGGTACTGAGCTTGAGACTGAGTCGCCATGGTGGTCGTCAGCGTCAAGAGCAATTAAACGCGCCAGTTAAACGACAAACGCGTATCCGGTTAATCCGGACCGCCACCGCGATCGCGCCTGTCACGTGTACAGTACTATGCCCCCTAAGTTACCTCCTAAGAGCTTCACGACACCCACTTCTTCCACTTTTTGCCCACACGCTTCTTGCCAGCCATGAATTACCCCTTCAACATCCCGAGTATCGGACAACTCCAGCCAGGATTCGCTCAAAACCCCATATTGTAAATGTTCAGGCATTCCAGGGGGTCAATGCTTCGGTCGTCGCCGGGACACCGGTCGACCCACTTGCCGTTGTGAATGCTGAGAACACGGTCGAGTTCCTCTCGGGAGCGGAAAGTAAGAACTTGTTCAGTTACATCTCCAGGACTAACAACTTCTTTAGTGGGTTTGCCGGGTGTCATCCACAAACGAAGTTATTGAAACCGCCAAAAATCGTGCGCACAAATTGACAGAAACACGTCAGAAATATTGTGAATCTATTTTAGATCTCAATACTAATTTATTGCCCTACAGATGCATCATTGCAATTCGGGTTACAACCCGGCGTAGGGGTGTTCGTTCAACAACAGTTCCATGATTTTGGAGAACTCATTGGTCAAATGAACACCCGCCTCGCGCGACTCGAAGCGATGATGGAAAACACTCGGATTTTGTCGCTCAACCGACGTTTTCCGGGCATCCCACTTCGGCCGCTAAAAAAATATGTGAGTATTTCTCCTATCTCCTAGTTAGGATATGATTCTTTAGGTTCCTGGAGAAGGCCATGCGTTAGCTCTTGTGATATGTGTGCAGGCACAGCTCCCTGCTGATGTACAAGGTTATCATCCAGAAGCTGAAATTGGTGATGTCCCCCAGCATGGAATGGACACATTGATGAGTACCTACACGTGGATATTTTGCGAGCAGTGATATTTTATAACGATGACTTCGGGATCGTCCCAGGTGACTCATTGGTGTTAAGGAGAGAGAAATTCAGAAATTGGCTCTCTGAACAAAACTGAGCCTGTACTGTACAAAGGACATCAAGTAAATGAGTACAAATAGACAAGATTACTGCACAGTACAACAACCTAATGACGAGAGTTCAGTGGTTCCTTATTTTCAAGGACACCGACAAGCAGAATTGCCCTGCTCTCTTCCCTTCTCATCCCCAGTTCTGTGCTCAATCTGACCTATTTGGGACATCCTTTTCCGCTCACGCGATCACGGCGCGTCGGCGCGCGATTCTCTCATGCATTGTCTGAAGGAGATGCTCAGCTTCCCAGAAACACGATACGGTCTACATCTTGATGGACGCGTCTCGATGAGTGTTCCAACAAACCTGGCATACCATCTCTGCGCGAAGAGGTTCTGAAGGTCACAAAGGAGCTCGTTGGTTCACACCTTCCGAATCTGCGTCTTTGTGTCACTAGTCGGCCGGAGACCGACGTTCGAGATGCTCTCGGGCTGCCTTTGACATCCCACCCAGAGTTTCTGCACCAAGAATGCGGACAGAGAAAGGAGTGACATTATCGATTACGTCGTTCGCTCCGACCGCGGAGACGGAGAAGATACAAATGGGACCCTCATGCACCGATGAGTTTTTTGCCATCAGGGACCCAATGTGTATGCGCCTCTCGGAGGCACTGTTGAATATTGTTATATCGAGTCCACATTGATTACGCGAAGAAACAGAGCCTGAAGCGTTCATACTCGACGTCTTTTTCAATGCTCACCCCATCTGGGGCGATTCTAAGCGAAAGCTAAAGACCACGGACGCCCACGTGCCTGGTGCGTCACTCGTTTCTAAACTGCCTCCAGGTCATCGTTGCCATAAGCGTTGCTGTGATACGCTGGTACATGCCATCCGGGTGAGAGTTGTTGGATGGAGGCGGGCGAAGGCGAGGGCAACAAAGAGGAGGGCGCTCGGCAGGCAGGCAGACAGCAGGAGTTACAGACGTCACTGTGCTTGCAGATGACAGCCATTGTGGGCACATTACAGGGTGGTTGAAGCTGTGGTGACAATGGGGTACTTACTGTAAAAAGCGTAAATGGATCGAGCCGCTCGCAACTCGCCGGCTCGGCTTGGCTGTAACAGTCTTGTGATATTTTAATAGCGTACATACGACGACGACGGGGAGCTCATTCAAACATACAAAACAAAGCAAAAAAATCCTGGTTCAGCTTCTTCAAATACATCAGCCAATGAGGCCGTACAAAAGCTCCGCCCAAATGAGAACACCTCAGAGGATTTCGTCCTCGGCAGGATAATGATATTTTTCGTAGAATAGTTCCAGCCGTACTTTCGCCCCTGCGTATTCTTCTCTCGCACTTGCGAGAGATTTCGCTATTTTCACGATAGCGTCTGTCTCGCTGATTATCGCACTATCTTCTCTCAGTTGGCCGTAGTGTTGGATATCTTCACACGAGGACTGCACCTTGAACACCCCAAGTGCCGCAGAGGACCCCTTGAGAAAGTGGCCTAAGGAAGACAGCTCCGGAAGATTCTTCTGCACCCTAAACAGCGATGAGTACGTCAGGCAGAAGGGCGGACGGAGTGGCGAATGCACACAGGGCGCATCCATTTCCTTGAACGTTTTTCCGCCTGGATAAAATATGCGTCCACCATGTCTTTCGAGAATAGCTCGTCCTCGCCTACTTCGTCGAGCTCGAGTACTTGGTCGAACACATCTAGTTTGATGTAATTACTAAGGGGACCGCTCCCGACCCGCTTATAGGATGACGGTGTGCGCACGAGCAACCAACCAACCGTCAAAAGCAGGCACGGGAGGAGGGCAAAAATTTCAACACACCTCCTTAGCTGCGGGCGGCGGTGGAAGGCTTTCGGCTCTTGGGACAGATAATGTCTTGGCAGGTACCAGCACAGGGGAGATTTGTGGGATGACGGCGCAGTTGTGAGAGGCGCTAGAGCCTGGGCGACGGGTAGGTCCTCAGCCAAACGTGTGGGAATGGGAGGTGAGACTGAAGAGAATGATGGCATGTCGTAGGAGATAGAAAAAAAGACAAGTGAAATGATACGAGGACTCTGTAAAGGCACTGAGTGGAGCGAGGCTACGCTGTCGGTCGGTCTGGGCACGTCAGTTGCAAAAGCGGCCTTCTGTGATTATTATCGCCCAAGCGCCGACGGCAGACCCCGTGCTATGACGTCGTTTCATGCCCGCCTATCGGTCCCGCGACCGCTTGATTATCTAATGATCTCTCATCCTTGCTCTTCGCTTCTGACCGGAACGCTCGGTGATGGATCCATTCCGCCCACCCAGGAAAGTCGACATATCCGGTCTCCGTCACTGTAACAACCGCCGACTGATCCGGTGAATGACGTGCTCCCCGACGATGCGTCGATGTCCTCCCACAAACGGTTAATTCCTTCGTGAACAGAGCACGAGACCATGGTTGACAGCGCAGGATGCAGTGATGTCATCACAGCCGAGCCGAGCACAACGATTCCATTTGTAGAGTCGACCTCCAGCTCCGGGGCATTCCAAGTTTCGCCACCCATTGGAAAGATTCGCCGCTGGTGACGCAAGAGCTATCCCATCGACTGGCGCTCCGGTCGAACCCTGACAACTCTTATCCGCCATGCAGAAAAAGCTCAACGCAATAGTACTGTAAGCGAATGCGGTAACCTTTGCCCTTCTTTACAAAAGCAGGGAGCGTTTTACCACTCACGTTGCCACAGCGTTGGAGAGAACACCCGATGACTTGAACTTAAACGTGCGCTTTAACGCCTGTCAATTATTTGTGAAAAGCCTATACACTCGTGCCACGTGTCGCAACCATCCCCGCAAAAGCCCACGAGGGAAATCCCAACAGACATGTTATCCGCGCTACGATGTCTTCTATCACGGTGGTTCTCAACCACCGAAAACTGTCCAGAAACCCCTTGGACAGTCCGCTGTCACGGGGCAGATCTCCGTGATTTTACGAGGGTAGTAAACGAACGGAATGACGGCCCTCTATCTAACCAGTTAAAGTTTGGCATATAACCCCCACGACTGTGTGACGTCGCAATATATTTTGTTATATGGCTTGCTCAAAGTAGGCGGGGACTGGGTGTAATAAGCGAACCCAGAACGGCTTGATCTGTTTCAGAAGCAAAATTTACAGGCAGAAAATCTATTCACAGGTAACCTGCGAGAAGACGATGCGAGTGAACAAGGTTTTTAGAGAGCAGTTAGACGTAGGATATGAGAGCCAATAATGCCCAGGTAGGTTTGTCCGTGAGACGGGACACACATCATCGTGCTTTGGTGCAGTGCACAACAGTCAAGAGTCCAATGTAAGGACGTTTCGGACGCGGAATGCTGTATGCTGGTGTAATTGTATGCTATGAAGAAGTGAGGCGTATCGCAAACATATGAGGGGGATAATAAATTAGATGCTTGTCTGATTCGGGGCACAACAACTTCAGCTGATCGGAATAGACCATCGTCAAATTATGTGACCCGTTTTCTGAAAAGGCCGAGCGAATGTTGACCTCCACACGACACGTCGATAGCAGCCCATGATCCGCCTGACCTCCGCACGACAACGGTAGGCGTCTGCACGCGCTCCTGATCGACAATGCCGACCTCGCCTTGGGCACCTTCGCCCCACGCATACATCGCCCCGCCGCGCGTCACAGCTGCGTTGAATCGTGTGCCCGCCGAGATGTGAACGACCGGGTCATCTTCGTGTGAGTCGGGAAACGGCACATGCACGGGTTCCATCAAATGGTCAACGTCCGCCATTGCCGGGTGTTCGAGTGGGAGCCCGAGCTGTGCACTATCTGATCGCCCACAGGCAAAGACACGGCCGTCAGCGGAAAGGAAGAGGGTGTGCAGGTCACCACCGCAAATCTCGACTATTTGGATGCCATCGAGGCCAAGCACGCGTCGCGGTGTCTGCACAATCGAGTCGCTGTCCGCAAGGTTGATGCCTGTGCCTGTCTGTCCTGCGCTGTTAAGGCCCCAGCCCCAAACCGTGCCTTCTTCGTCGACGGCGAACGAGTGGAAGCTCCCTGCGCCGACAGCAACTGCGCGCCGCCCACGAGCCCCGAGAACGACGCGCTCAGGATTGGTGCCATGGATCTTGCGCCGCTCGAGAATTTTGCGGCCAAGTTGGCCCTGCTCGCCTGCACCCCAGGAGAAAATATTGCCAGTGGTGGTTAATACGAGCAGGTGGTTGTTTCCGGTAGAAACATTGACGCATTGCTCATTCGGAAGTGTGGCTTTTGGGATGAACTGGTGTGTCAGGCCTGTCGAGAAACCAAGCGCTCCCTCGTTGGCCTGGGCATCGATTAGATAGTGCCGATTGGAAGATAAGAAGAACACCCACGCGGAACGAACCCCATACGCGCAGTCACCCTCCGTTCCGATGGCAGCGGATATACTATCACCTGCAGCGACCTTGAGCGCGCGGAAACTATCATCGACAAGAGTCTGAAGAGGGTGCGGGAACGTTGTCAACAGGTCAACATTCAAAAAATGACCAGGATTATCAGGGTCTGGGACATCTTTGGTGATGCGCCCAAGAGCGGCATCATCGTTTACACCACAGGACCAAACCTATGTACGTTGGTGAGAAGTTGGTTAGTCCCGACAAGGAAGGAACATACTGTGCCGTTTTCGTCTATGAAAAGGGAATGCAGACCACCAGCAGCAACCCCAACAATTCCTGAACCCGGCCCGGAACCAAATACACCTTGTGACATCTTTTCTTCGACCCATGTATTTCTCGTAGGCTTGGATAACTCGTCGAGGTAACTTGGACCCATGCCAAATTGACCAAAGTTACCAGTACCCCAGACAAAAATCTGTGCTGGTGGAACCATTTTGGCAGGGAACTCAGGGACGGCGTTAATTGGTGGTTCGGTTTCAGAGGGCGTCTTGCGGTGCTTTTTGGGCAGGGGCATTACATCAGCGATAGTTGGGGCTTTTTGTATTTTGTTGATGGCTTTTGTGGCCCATTCAGGCCATTAACCTCCTTGAGGGTGGCGGTGCTGCGAGCACGCTTGAGTGAGGGTGGGGGGGACTCTGACGTATCAGACGCTGACAGTTTTGGCTGCGGGGGGTTGCGTGACTTTAAATTTTTGGAAGATGTCTTGGATGCTTGGGCCTGGGCACCAGAGCGGTGCGAGACGAGGTGCGAGAAGGTGCTTTAGGCTTGGGGGCGTCGATAGAAGCCTGCGAACGGGTACGGGACGGCATGTGGATGCGTAGATAAGGCGACAATAGAGGTGCTAAGGCCTGGTCCAACGGACGTCGAGGGTGTAGGAGTAAAAAAAAAGACACGGACTTTGTGGAGTGGAGGTGAGAGGGGACAAGGGATGAGGATTTTCAAGGAGAAGAGTTGAAGGACAAGAGTCGTTTTGGTCAACCGGCCATCCTCTATCACGTGTGCATCACCGCCACAACGCGTCGCGACTGCGTTTAGCGATCACCCTTTCTTTCGCTTTTGTGTCCATTGTATTTGTACATAAGGAAAGATAACAATCTTCTATTGTAAGTATAGTAGTGCACCGCCAGTTACCTTTGCGACTGAGGTCGTAAAAAAAAACTGCTCAGACCCAATTGAACATGCTACCAAACGTCATTTTGCCCGGTTGATGCCATGTGCGCTATGAAGCGTGCATCGGATGCAGTTTATAGTGATCTAGGCTCCTTACTATTACCGCCGCAGAGAAATATTTAGGACGATCGCCAAGTATAGTCGTGAGTTTGCCAGCCAACGAACCAAGTAATTACTGTAATCACCCCATATGATAAATGTGGTAGAACTGAGGCAGGACCTCAGTAGAATATTGGCTGTTGCAAGAAGTTCACGTTCAATGTCCATCACAGGCTGCAAGGTCTGGAACCCGAGACAGGTATAGGTCACTACTGTATGTGCTGGCTTGACCAGCGTAGACCTGCGGTCATAGTGCGGTGTGAGCAAAAGTTGAACTCACCTTTACAGTATATACCCATTCTGACTTCTTTTGTTAGAATGAAGGATGCACGGCGCCTCTGTCAACCCACATGACTCCCACATGTCCGTGTTCAAGACACGATGCCGCATCCCGTGTCCGCTTCTCCCGTTGATTAGATAAATTTAGGCGCCAGGGTAATGATAAGTGACCAGGTTGGAACGCCATCGGAGTCCGTCTTGCTGCTCTCACACAAGTAAAGAGACACCTTCATAACATGTCCGCCTTCAATCCAATACCATAGAAGAAATTGACGATGTAAGCTCCCTTCTCTCCTTATTATACCCGTTATTCACAATGCTGATATGTTCGCCCTTGTCATCGCACAGGCATACAAGACCCTGCATGCAACCTTCCGCGCTGGGATCACACGTCCTTTCGCATGGCGCAAGCGCCAGCTGAACCAGCTCATTCTCATGCTCCGCGAGAACGTCGATGTCATTGTCCAAGCCCTGGCAACAGATCTGCGAAAGCCACGCCACGAAACCATCCTGGGAGAAATTGGGATGGCCATCCGACGAGCCATCCAAAGTGCGGCCCAGCTCGACGAGTGGGCAAGCGACGAGACTGTCTCGGTGCCGGACTGGCAGCAGGGCTGGTCCCCTACCGTCTTGAAGCGCCCCAAGGGCGTCGTGTTCGTCATCTCGTGGTTTGATGTCCTCTCAATGCAAGTATATGCGTATACCTCCTTTTACTTAACGGCGGTCCTACAGACCCTGGAATTACCCCATTGCTCTCAGCCTCCAGCCAGTCATCGGCGCCATGGCCGCCGGATGTCCTGCCCTACTCAAACCGTCCGAGATCAGCCCTGCCACCTCGTCCGTCTTGGCCGACCTCTACCCCAAATATCTCGACCAATCTGCCTATCGCGTCATCAACGGAGGTGTCCCCGAAGTCACATATCTCCTCAAGTTAAAGTGGGATCACAGTGCGTGGAATTGGGACATACCTGCAGCCGATCGGTGCTCATTATTGTTTGCGGTCTTTGTTTGTCATCGTCAGTCACGTATACGGGAAATGGGGTTATCGCCCGCATCGTGGCAATGGCTGCGGCTGAGCACCTCACGCCCCTTACCCTCGAGCTAGGCGGCAAGTCTCCCGTAGTCATCGATCCCAAAACGACGAACCTCAAGATCGCTGCAAAGCGTGTCCTTTGGGGCAAGACCCTGAATGCTGGCCAGGTAAGTCCGAAAGCCCCACAACAACAGGCGCCCGCCACGACGGATGTTCCAGTGTTCTCCTACTGAAACACCTCCTTTTCGCAGATTTGCGTGGCTCCAGATTATGTCCTTATCCCACGCGCGGCTCAAGATGACTTCGTGGAAGCAATCAAGGAGGCAGCCTTGGAGCTGCACGTCGATAGCGCCCTTGCGTCGACTCATACGCAAGCATCGTTTCCGAAGGCCACTTCAAGCGTCTCCAAAACATGATGACGAAATCCTCCGGGAAGATCGTCGTCGGCGGGAATGCAGACGAACAGAGGCGACGTATCACCCCGACAGTCTATAGGGATGTCGAGGAAAACGACTCACTCCTCGAAGGGTAATTATATCCACGCACGGCTTTGATCCATTTTCATTTACTCACCACTTGCGTGTTTAAATCAGCGAGATTTTCGGACCTGTCCTCCCCATTGTTCCCGTGGATGACATTCGGCAAGCCATCGAGTACATCAATGCCCAGTAAGCCACGGCCGCACCATCAGATCAGATCACAGCACAGCGCGCTCACCATATCACCTCACAGCCCCCATCCACTCACACTCTACGCCTTTACGGAAGACCCAGATGTCAAACAAACACGTATGTAGCCCCAACTATCCAATCCTCTCTGCGCTCGCTCGTTTGGTGGCTCATTCTTGCATGTATGGACCAGTCCGCGACGAAACGAGGAGTGGCAGCCTAAACTTCAACGATGTGATCCAACCCTTGGCTGTCGACCAGCTGCCCTTCTCCGGCGTCGGCGAGTCGGGATGTAAGTCTACCCATTGAGCCACCACGCCACGTGCGGCAGTGCGCGCGGCGCGTTTCACCAAGCTCTGACGGTGATGATATCTCCAGATGGACGCCAAGCGCTGAAATACAGCTACGAAGAATACACCTATTTGCGCAGCTCTGTCGATATTCCGCTCGCGTGAGTTCCTCATACTGTGGTCTTTAATGAAAAGCGATTCTGAGTTCAGCTGATCCTGGACAGGCTTGAACCCCACCTCTCAGTGCGGTATCCACCCTATACGGAAGCCACCACTGAGGCGCTGGCCATCAAGTCTGGCGTCATAGAAGCTCCTGCCACTGCCGCCAAGGCATCAGCCTGACAAACAAGACTTGGCTTATATTCGTTTCATTGTCACATCAGGGAGCGGTGAGTATGGATACTATCTTGTAAGTCCTGCATATCGAGTACTTCAATCCATAGTTACTAGTCAGTCAGTTCATTCATGAGGTTGTATAATGCTGTAAAGTACAAGTCTAATACTGTTCGTGGGTATCAAGCGATAAAAGAAAGACGAAGGAACGAAGCAATCATCAGTAGCCTGACGGTCGTGCATGTGTTTTAGATGTATCATAGGCACGAATGAGCCGTGACTGGTCTTGTCGTGCTGGATTCTCTGTCTGGCTAAACGCAAAGCCACGATTTCGTCGCATCCGTTGAACAGCACGAACTTTTTTGATGGCGTTTTGGAACCTATAAAGGTGGAATGAGTCTGAAAAAAAGTCAAATGTCAGAATTCACGTACTGCGTCTGCCGTGGCCGATAATCGGGGATGTTGTATTTTTGGATCTCTTGCGCAATGTGATATGATGCAGGCATATATGTTCGTCGATAGCTGTCGGAGAGATTGATCATTAGCGTTTTGAAATGCATCAACTCGGATCAAGCTCACTATTTCCACACGAAATCTCGGCTTAGACAGATAGCGGGGACGAGAAGAACCGTGAACCAGAACACACTATCAGTGAATAACCGGGGATCTAATCCCTTGTATTCCAGAGAGAAACCGAAACCAGGAGCAATTGCGATGTAGACAGGGAGGAAGAGCATGGTAAAGACGAATGATCCTGGGATCGCTAATAAAAACATGGCCGATCAGCATTTAGGGCTCTATACTCGGAAGTGTTGGTCGTTACCTGCTACAGTATACTTTGTCCATATACTGCGATGCGAGGAACATGAGTAATGATATCAGCCGCACGATAACCATGTACGCACTCTGACACTAAAGCAGCCTTTCCGAGGACTGTCAATAGCACAGCGAGATAGAGCATAGTACCCCAGAACCAGTGGCCCGAGTCATAACCCTGCGATTGTTTCAAGTCGCCCCAGAACAGAATGACTGAGAAACCGAAAGCAACCTGTACAACCTAATAAATATCGTCTGTCGGGATATCGGAGGAACATGTGCGTACGACGCTATGATAAAGTGCATTGCCAACCCATAACCAGAAAGCAGTTTTCGTAAAGAAGGCGTTGGACTGCCCAAGCATATACAGCTGAGGATATCGGTCGAGGATGCGCGCCGAGACAAACTGATCGAAGATACCGATGACGAGAGGGGGAAGGAGTGTGAACAAGACGTTGTAAAATGACAACGTCCATGATTCGTAGGCAATCTGGCCGGAGAAATTGTTGAAGAAAGAATACTGGAGAGTTGGTGAGAATTGGGGCGACAGAGATGATTGCGAAAGACTCACCCAGAACTGTGTCATATAAAGAACGATGTTTTTGTAAAAAGAGTCTGATGGGAGCAGGATGAGTCAACTTGCAAAATGAACGGGATCATACTAACAGAGAATGAGCGTTGCCAGTCGGCGGTAGCTCCACGCTCCATGCACAAGCAGTAGCTTCTTTAAGTATCTAAACTGAGAGATCGCGATATCGGCGGAGCGTGCAGCCTGCAGACCCTATAAAGGCGTTAGGTTGACCCTCAGAAGAATTAGCCGAAAAAAAAACCTACCTCAACGCCAGAGATACCGATGCCAACGTGGGCTGCCTGTATCATGCTGACATCATTTGCACCATCACCAATTGCAAGAAGAATTGACTTGTGGTTTTTCTTGACCAGTTTCACGACAAGAGCCTTCTGTAATGGAGAAACGCGACCTGCGAGGCATCGTCAGAGAAAGCAAAATACTAATCGAGAGGCACCTACAACAGAGGACTGCCTTGCACATGACAGCCAGTTCCAAAAATAACTTTGAGATATCCTTCTCCAAGGCAAATGTGAGACTTTTTCCATCTACGGCAAATTCAGTCGTCTTCAACGTGACACGAGTGATGCGCCGTACCTATAATGAGAGCAAGGTCCTCCAGCTCCCCGGAACTGCGCTGGCTCTTGACGGCTGTTAGTCGACGCTCAATGGCATCCTTCGTATCGTGCATATTTCCCTCGTTTATGATAACCTGCAGAAAATATGAACATCTTGTGTGAGTTGCTGGAATATGGGTGCGGACCAGATTCATCGACTCCGTAATAAGACGACACGACATGCCAATGTTAATCGCAGTCTCTTGTCGGTCGCCGGTCAGCACCCAGACCTTGATGCCCGCAAGCTGCAAGGTGTGAATTGCATCCGGCACGCCCTCTTGTAACTTGTCTTCGATTGCCGTTGCGCCCAGTAAGAACAAGTCCTTCTCAATCATCTCGGCTGCCTTGTCCAGTGCCTCGCCGCGGCCATTGATTGTGGTGGCTGCCTGGTCATAGATCGCGGACCACTGCTTATACTCCGATTCAGATATTTCACGGAAAGCGATGCAGAGCGTCCGCAGTCCCTCAGTGGCATAATCCTAAATACAACTGCTCAGTGTGAAGGGGTGGGAAGTGGTCAGCGTGCACCTCAAGATGAACAACAGTCTTCTCCGTGTATGACTGTGAAGGAGCAAGTCGTTCAAGGATAACAGTGTCTGCCCCCTTACAGTATAGCTTGATCTTTCCATCGGGGCCCCGAACAACAGTTGACATGCGCTTGCGAGTCGAGTTGAACTCGCATACATTTAATATTTGAAACTCCTGGGAAGCACCCAGGACGTCAACGAAGACTGACTTCGGTTTCCGCATCTATGTATGATCAGGCGGGATGTAACATGCAACAGGAAACTGTGAGATGTACGTACTGTAAAGCGGAATCCAAGTCGCTCGGCACCTGCGACTAAGCTGCTTCGTCTGGGCTGCTCGCTTGATAGACCATCTTCTCATCCTTGATATCGGGGATGACCGTATGACACACCGCAAGTAGCGTCAAAAATTCGCGGATTATTTCGCGCTCTTTCGGTGTCCCACGACCTTCGGGCTGCTAGAGTCGACAAACGGGTTATCCGCGTCAAGAAGGGCGCGCATCTCGTCAAAAGTGCGCCAAGCCTCACGGCCTTGGTCCTCGTCGCGCCGCGCCTCATCCACTTCAGCCGCGTACGCGACACCTGCGATGGAGCAACACTGAAATTCCATCTCGTTGCACGTGAGGGTTCCTGTCTTGTCTGAAAAGACATATTCGATCTGCCCAAGCTCTTCGACGAGCGAGGACGTGCGACAAAGAGCAGGTGTATCTGTCTTCGCGTAATACATGTCAAGATCAGAGTTGATGAGTTGCGCCTGCTGAAACTTGACGACTTCCATCGTGACAATGAGCGAAATTGGATCAGATTGTTGTACAGGATGATAATGTGAGAATGTCTGTATTGAAATAAGTGGAAGTTACCGATGACTTAATATCTTCTCACGCACCCTCAATGAATTCCCTGGCTGAGACAACATAAGAGAAAGCTCATTGTTGAATGAAGAAACACACCTCGTCCCCCTAGGGAGGTTGATTCCATAAGATACCATTGCTTTGAAGCGAAAGCCCACTAGATAACGCTGGTTTACCTCGACATGCAATGCAGCCACAAGACCGACACGCACTGAACGGATGCTGGCGCCAATTGTTGAGCCCACAGAAAGTGCCAACAACAAGATGAACAGGAACACTATCTGAGTGTTCACCTGGTTCTCGACGGCAGTCCTTTTGATTGGTGCAGCGCTACGTGAAAGGGGGCAAACACTCAGTCCATGCTACACAATCCTCAGGTGGTAAGTCCACCCACGTCGCGTTACGCATTAGCTTTGTTTCGTGACCAGTGAAGACGACGAGTCCATACGCCCAAGGAGTGTTGCGTAGCTGTGCACCACGCAGAAGCATCTGATCAGGCCCGAGTGGTACCTGCTTCGGAAAACCGGTAGATGTGATAAGGTCAAGGGTGCCCTCGTATGTATAGAGAGAGTTATTAGGGTGTTCGGAGCGCAAAGACCCACGCAAAGCAGTGACAAGGTTCGGAGAAGTAAGATCGGATGTCTGAGGTGACGCCTGTTTGATCTTGAGGTTTGTTTCACTGAGGAGAGCAAATAAGTCACACGTCGAACAAAGATAAGTCCAGTAGTGTGCACACCCGTCAAGATTAGAAGTTTCAATGTAGCAAAACCCTTCTGGTTCACTTGAACTGAGAAGAATAACATCTGCCGGGATAAAGTCGTCGCTCTCGAGTCGGATGACATCACCAACTCTGATATCCTGCCACTTGGTCGAGGCAAAAGAGCCGGTCTGGGTAAGCACTTTGGCTAGACGGGAATTGAGGTCGCCGTCAGATTGGTGTCGTTTCTGACCAAGTAAAGTGAATCAGGAGAAAGGGGAAGAAAACATGTATCCCACAACGCACGAGATCTTCCTGGACCTCCTTGAATGCAGACACAAGGAGGACGGCAGACAGGGGAGCGATGGTAGTCCATTTGTTGGTGGGCGAGACACCAGGAATTTGCTGGATGCAAGCGGTGAAGAGGAAGAATAAATTAGCGTATTTAGAGAATTGCTCTGGAAGTGGTTAAATGCGCTTGTTAGACAGAAGATGACCGCCAAAACTGAGCGGCGAACCGAATAAGAACTTTGGGACAAAGGTAACCATGTTGTACTTTGTCGTGGAGACATAATTTGACGGAAAATCCGTATTCGCATCCAGATTGTTGAGAGCGACGACTCGTTCGGGCGTCATGACCTGCTCTTTCTGCCATGGCCATCTCCACTTTCGACGCGAAGCCTTCTTAGGTTTCCGAGGAGGTTGCGGTGCCTGTGTGGGGAAGTCCTCTTGATCAAAGGTCCAGCCTTGCGGGACGCCATTGGTCGGAAGAGACAACTTGGATGTACCGGCCAGCGGCGCAACCTGGCTGGGCAGGTGTAGATTGCTCTCCTTGACCTGCATAGAATGAGCGCCTGCAAACGCAGAATCCGGGACCTCTCCTTCGTCTTCATCGTCGAAAAAAGGATCCAGCAATTGAGGGGAGGCGTGTGAATCGCCCGGAGGGCCGGAAGGAGGGTAACCGTTGCTGGCGCGTTGATATTGAGAATTAGAAAAGGTTGCAGGGTTGGATTGGAAGACTAAGCGAGCAAAGTCGTCTGCCATTGTGGGCAGAGACGGTGAGTGGGCCGCAAGCGATGACGCTGCGCAGAGGATGATATAGCAAGTTTACAAAGGGGGAAGGCGTTGAGAGCGGGTAAGGCACGCTGACGTAATTTGTGCACCCTGTCATGACAGAAACAGGGTCAGTTGTCCTCGATAAGACGGCTTTTGTGCGATGCATTCACCAACTCAGCGGGAGCTCTTCCTCGTTGCTGTTCTCTTCATAACCCTCTTGACTTTCTCATCGACTCATATTTCTCATCAAGGCGTTTCTCGTATAGATCTTTCTTCCATCTGGCATGACATTCCTTCACCCCCCAAATTCTCTGGCATACCTACCCTCCCGTCAGACATGAGGCTTTCCTGGGGGAAGGGCAAGGTCCCTAGGACAAGAATAATCGCCCACGCTCCAGGTGAGATTTTATATATATTTCTATCTATTGTACTCATCTTTCCTCGAGGATGGACTATCTTTGACAGAATGTATATTTACAATGGCACCGTCTATCTTGTTAGTGACGAACCAGACACGTTTCCCGACCGGAAATACATGACTTCAGCTGGAATAAACATCGATAATGATCCAGAAATGGTCGCCGCTCGCAAGCCAACCGACAAGGATATGCGTATTATTAGCACCTCGGCGGCGAGGAAGCTTTTCGGCACAGGCGCAAATCGTATCCAAGGTGTGACGGTGCGCGCATTCGATGTCCAACTTGTGATAAGCATCTTCCTCATGTTGCTTTTAGTGGCTCGTCAACGATCCCAGGCAATTGTGAGTACTCTCCTCCCTCTGTTGATCCCGGTACAGCTTTACGGAATGGCCAATAGCATCACACATTATTATCACTGGTCTGCCGAACTCATTTTTGGCCTTTGGCGCACATACTCCGCGCTTGACCCATCTATCCCCACCAGCGGCAAGACGGAGTTGCCACCTCCGCGACGATTGCTCTTCACCCACGTCGATGCAGATCATTGGCGTGACTATGCCTCAATGAACCAATGGGTGCTCCGAACTGCCTTGCCCTCTATCTCCATGGAATTCTCCGATGACTGGAAGGACCGCGCCGCGATGGGGGTGCCCTTTGTCTTCGATCGCGTCGTCTTCGCAGACCGTGCCGCTGCCATGAGTAGTGAAGTCTACCTGCGTTCTCAACGCACGGCCAGTGTGGCGTTTACCCTTCCCGGCTCACCGAACTGGTGGAACACGTTCAGGGACAGCGTGATTCAGCCCACAGGCCTGAACGCGAGCGCGGGCGCGGGAACCCAGGGTATTCCGGTGATCACGTACATCTCCCGCCAGGATTGGGGACGGCGCATGCTCATACAGAGCGACCACGAGAAGTTAGTCGAGGAGTTGTACAAGCTACAAGATCATATGGATACGAGGTCAACGTGGTGAGCATGGACCACCTATCGCGAGCCGAGCAACTGCGACTTGCAGGGCGAACCACGGTCCGTGCCACTTGTCTTCCATCTCAAAGCAAGTGGCTGACTTGCTAACACAGTCATGTTGGGGGTGCACGGGAATGGCCTGACCGCACTGCTCTGGATGAAGCCCACGCCGCGCTCGACAGTTATGGAATTTTTCTATCCCGGTGGCTTTGCACATGACTACGAATACACCACGCGTGCCTTGGGTATGGTTCACTACGGCTTCTGGGGAAGCAGGTATGTATTGTCAATCAAATACCCTTCGTCTCACCCTCATGCCGCATAAAAGCTTCTTCTCTCGTGGCGACACACCACCACCGGCATATCCTGAAGGCTTCCAAGGGAACGAGATTCCCATTGACGGTGAGTTAGTGGCGCAGCAGGTGCATATGAGGCTGTCGCTGGCAGAGGAGGGGGACGATTAGACGACTTACATCACGCACACCCATCTATCCTATGCGGAATTAATCCGGAACAATTTCCATTGTAACTTACATAGACCGCGTTGTTCGATAGGATTTCTATTCCGGAGTATGGATCAATTGCACGGACATTTCAATTCGGAAAAACTAAATTGATACACGATTAGTGCTGACAGTAAATGAGCAGATCAATGCGTGGGGAGGAAAGGGGTCGGAACAAAAATGCTGGTATCGGGGATGAACCTACGATGGCTCCCCGTGCGAAGCGATGGGCTTGAAAGCAAGCTATAAATCTACTTTTGTAACTCGGGCATTGTGGTTTAGGGTGGAGGGAGGAAAAATAGACGAGTGATACTAATAAGTAAGGCACGGCCTCTCAACTGCACGCGCGACGTGCACACGACCCATCGCGCAGTACGGCGCCAAAGCAGAACGTCGCGCCACACGGCGTTCCGCGCGCCCCGGATGGTGCAGGAGTCGGCGGCGGGGCGACAGGGGGAGTTGGAGAGCGAGAGGAGGCAGAGCGTACTTGGCGCACGACTCGGAGCATCGGGTTCAAATTCTGATAATCCCGATCCCGATCTCGATCTCGTTCTTCATCAGCTCTCTCCTCGTCCGAAACGCGGCAGGAGCTGGCCAGTCGCAGCGAGAGCATGAAGAGCGGGTTCGGCACTGGGATCCTGATCTTGAGTCCCGTCTTCTCATTCGTCGACATGCCGTGGTGGTGGACCGCGCCGCCGGCGTAGCGGTCGCCGTCATCATCGCCACCATCATATCATCAGCGCCGAGGCTGCAGGACCGCTCAAATGCCATCGCTACGTACGCCTCGGATTTTCCGCCTGGAACGATGATGGTAAGGCGCTCCTTATCACCGATCTGCTCGGAGTCGCGCCGTGCCACCTCCGCCGGCTCAATCTCAACATCGGCATCGAACCCCGGAGACTCATCACGTTCATCGCCACCAAAGGAAACGCTTGCGGCGTCGAAGAAGCGCGTGGCGCGTCCGGGTGTCGGCGGGCGGCTCTTCAGCTTGCCGGTCGCAGTTGCAAGGACAGGAGTAGCTGGCGGTGCATCGTCAGGGGAGGTCCATAAAGAAGAGGAGGCGATCTGATGCGCGTGTTCAGCAAAGGCCACACGGCGCGAGGGCGCGGTCTTGAGTGCGGCGCGCTCGTCGCGTGTCAGCTTCGAGAAATGGAGGTAATCGGCCCCACCACGTGATGAAGGCCGCGAGCGTTGGCGTCGCTCGACGCCATGGCATGCGCGTGGGATGCGGTCATGCTGCGAAGACGGTGACGGTGGTGGTGGTGGTGTTGGTAGTGGCGACAGGGGCGTCACGGCATTAGCAGTTGCGTCTTCGAGGAAGGGCAAACGGCTCGCGATGTAGTTGCCACTGGCAATGGGGCACGCGCTTGCGGGTGGGCTTCCGATCGGATGTTCTGTGACACGAAGGTGGGGGAGGAAATCCATGCCAATGAGGTGCTCCTCGACAGGGTACGGGTTCCGAGGGCTTTCGGGTTCAATGACGCAGATGGTCGTCGGTGGAAGTAAGCTCTGTATATGAAGGGGGGAAGATGGACGGTTGTGTGGCACGGCTCAACAATCAAAGACCAATAAACACCAGAATGGGGGAAACTCACGATTTGGGGTCCCAGTGCGATACCGCTGGGCACGGATGGAAATGCCACCGGAGTGGAGAGGAAACTGCACCTGGCAGCCATTGTGACTAGGTCTCCGAGATCGGAATTGAGAGGCAAGTGACTTGTGGTGGTTGTGGTGGTCGGAAGGAGAAGTTGGACCAGAGGCGGGCTGAGTCACCAGCGGCACAACCGATACTTAAAGCTATCGGTAAGGGCGTGGGCCGAAGGCCAGGGCAGGAGGGATAAGAGGGTGACAACAGGGAGGGTAGGTCCGGGGCGATGCCGACTCGAATTAATCGGCCGTCCACATTTCCACAACTAAGACAATGGAGAGGGTCGCCACCTCACAGCCTGATAAGTTGACGGGTCAATATCATTTCGAATTGACGATGGCGACCACATTTTCGCTTGTGTTGAGGAAACAATGAGGACCGA